>JAMKCH010018994.1:0-21033 GCA_023653785.1 Ophioderma brevispina | reverse complement strand
TCGAACAATACACTGACACCTGAACATGTAGAATGCGCTCCAGGTGCAAAGCGGGTAGATGCATAGTTCGGTGATCACTCCCACCTCAAAGATGGCTGGTACGATTGAAAATATCCAGCCTGATTGGTCCCAGTGTTCGTGCTATTACTGAACCATTACAACAGCAGCTCCTTTTCAAAATCTCCCTATAAAACTAACGGAAAACAATTGAACTTAATTTGTTACTGCCGTAGAGGGGTGTCTTTTTGCTTGCATCTCCCTGCATAGTCAAGATAGTCGTTTGTTTTAATTCAAAAACTTCTATTAACAACAAATATGAGATTATTTAGACTCTCGATTGAAATGTCAGAGTTGACGTATGACATAACTGTGATATTTTTGCAAGGTGGTAAACATATGTGTTTTACCGACGCTGATATCGCATAAGAATAATTTCTTACACCCTAAAAGAGCATAAGCAGTCAGTCGCCATTTACACCTGCACCGGTGCTATCGCAAGTATTCATGATTTCACCAAGAACTATAAAACTGTAAATAACGCTGACGTGTACAACGTGTCATAAGAAAGATGCCACTCTCTTTCCTTCACCATTGTCACTTTAATAAAAACTATCATTAATAATGGAGGTAGTAAGATCTTCTTTCTTGCTCTTCAAAAAAAATCAATAGAAGCTTAACATCATTGATATCCAACTGTGTCGTTAATAATAATACCATAAGCACCACCACAATTATCTGAAAAATAATCAAACTAAACACTTTTTTGACACCAATTGGTTTGGGAATCTAAACTCTGTGGTGTTTGTTCTAAACATCAATCAGAGCTATTTCACACCAATCATTTGTTTCAAAACCAATCGGATATTTAACACCAATCTAATTGGTGATAAAACCATAGCAACTGGTGTCAATTGTGTACCAACTGGAATTAAAACGTTATTCGACACTAAAATGACACCAACAATTCACGGCGGGCGTCTTGCCGTGTGGGCCTACGGGGTCGTGGTTTCTATGTTGTATTACCCTCTGTGTGCCCATTCCCCATGGGGTTCTGTGTGAAACTAGATTCTTGTGCAAAATCATATCTACCCGCGATGAAAACTCTTAAAATTTGCACAGGATGTGAGTTGTCAGGGCTGCGTAGCCGGTTTTTTTTATTATTCTGGTTTAGTCATAATAAATGAAACTCAAACAGCTGTGATATAATTATTTCTTCTACCTATTTACATATTTATATTTGAACTCTTTATCAGTTGTATTATTTACATCATGTTGAAACGAGTATCTACTTTCATTGTTATTACAACATGGTATACTTAAACTATTTTTGCATGAATCTATTGTATTTTGCCATTTACATTGGTTTAGGCTCTTGTACCATTTATATTTATATTGTTTTATGCGCCTTTACAAATGACTTACTCAGTTACTCAACTTGTCATTGCCAACTATTGCACTCTATATTGTATTGTCTCCTCTGTTTTTGTTTTGTCCTGTACTCTGCACATGTTTTCGTTTACGTCCGTCTTGCACATGTATGTTCTTTGTCTTGTACAACTTGTGTAACTTAAGAATAATAAGGGTGGCCAATTACTTCGAGCTTTGGCAGCAAGCACGCATGCGTTCTGGGTTGGCGTCTTTGTTTGTGATTGTAATAGAGCATTTGCACGATCCCCATAATGCATCTCGTATTATGCCCATTTCCATCCGAGAACTTGTACCAGAGTTCATGTTTACAAGAAAAAAAATTGTTGTTCGTTCGCGTCGCCGAACAGTGCCTAAAATTACAATACGAAGTACCTTTTCACGTGAAGTTAATCTTACAAAAATGCAGACGAATATCAAAGGAACAAAAAAAACAATCGAGGCACTGGTGTTGAAATTCACGACAAAAAATGATATTTTCGATCGTAACTGTGCCCTTCTTGTCACCTGCTGGACGATTACACAACTATAGTGCAACGTCACAGATAGGTTAAGTTTTCTGGTATTCTCTTTATACGCTCTTAACCGTATGGTTTTAGCCGACTTGAGGGTGGATGGAAATGGACACAATACGAGATGCATTATGTGGATCGTGCAAATGGTCTATTAGCTTACCTTGCTTTTTCGGCTTTTCCACACACAGTATACTTACTCAAAGCTGTCACCAAAATTTATCGTTAACTATCCATCACATTACCCCAAATTATAATAAATAGAAAAGATAATACAGAAAAGAAAAAGAAATGATACAAATGAGAATGCTTGATTTATGGCATTTTTCGCCTAGTTAATGTTATTTGAAATTATTGTAGTGTTAAAATACAGCCATGTTTTGCAATGGACTATGTCACCAATCATGATTACTGAGCAAGTAACCAGTGCGTTCTCCTTTTTTCAGTGTTGTTATGCATGTTTTACGGTACACTTCCTGGCTATGATGGAAACAGAAATTTTAGTATAAGAACCCTGTAGGAAGGAAGTGAAGTAGTAACCGTTTCGTCTTAATTTTACATGTTTACAAATACATTAAATAAAAAAAGAAAAATTTAGAAAAATATTTGTAGTTTTAACATTTTTAAGTTAAAAAAAGAAAAAACCTAAAAAATTAAAAAAAAAAAAAAAAAAAAAAAAAAAAATTGTGAGGGAAAGATATTTGAAAAAAAATCAATATCTTACCCTAAATTTTAAGTTTCTTAACTTTAAATTCAAATGTCTACCATTTGATTCAAATCTTACCATTGATTCAAATTCTTACCCGTCAAAGCAACATCTGGACTTATGGGATTTAATTTTTTTAAGGGCACACTTATTAAGATGAAGGCGGCAGTGCTTTCAGATTGCCCAAATTGGAAAATTAAGTTTTTCCGTAAATTTCAAACTGCTGGTAGTTAGGGTTTGTGGAACTGATTATGTTACGTGGAGGACCGGAATATAAAAACGGGGAGGGGAGATGTTGTTTCGGCCAGGGAAAAATGGGAAGAGGTCATGGTTTTTAGTTACTGGAAAGTAACTTTTCCCTTTATTTTACCGGTACATTAGATTTATATAGTTATCACGGAAAATAGTGGGAGCTGATCGATTATGAATTACGGATGACACCTCATTTTTCGAAATGATTAGGTCCACTGCCCAAAAAGGTATTATGTATTTATCTATTATTTTCAGTGGAGTGAGGTAAGGTGATTAAATGTAACCAAAAATTGTTCATCTGTACATACGACATTAAGGCGAATAAAGTCGAACTCACTGAAGGGATATCCAGCACAATTTCAGTGCCATAAAGAGTGCCTCACTTACAAACTGTATCGGTTGGGACACTCCTCATGAGACGTAATTTATTAAAATGGTAAACCATTATTTCCATTTGTTAGATTAATATGGTCAAATTTTGCTCACTTTTTTGATAATTCTAACAATATTGTTCATACTGTTTGGAACGTATATAGCCTCCATTTGTGATTGAAATAGTATTTTAGTTTATTTCTCAATTATGTGGAAGAGATTTTCACGGGAAAAAGGACTTGTACTATAAAAGAGAGACAGGGGAATACCCCCTAGTTTGTTTTTGCTAGGTTACACCTTTAGATTGCCAAATAGGGGAAGTGGGGAATCGGATTTTCTAATAGACGGCCTGTGTTTGGCCTATATGGTGTGTGCGTAAGAGGTTGCGCGGCAAATACGAAGCGAGGTGGTGGGTAGGGTGCGGTGATTGTTATCAGCACCACGAGCACGGACGTGTGTTTTTTCACTCTCCTATACAAATATGTCGGAACACGAAGTTGCGCAATCTGCTGAAATTGTTAATCATCCTGAGCCGAATTGCCTCGTATCCCTGTTCCTGCGCAACCTCTATCCGCTGTAGATGTTGCCAATATAGTTAGGATCTGGGAGCTGAGGCTTTGGGCAATTTCCACTCATTTTGATTAGGCTATATGACCCGAAAGGAGACGCGGAGAAGGCGCTTCGTCAGGTGAATCCCTAAGATAAAGGGATATTCAGTTCCGTTTCAAAGGAACTAAGGTGCGTTCGAGTTCAATGGAGAGAGATTGTTGACGACGTTGAAGACGTGAAGAAGTTCATTTCTGAGGGGAAGGTCTTCAAACATCGCAAGAAAGGTCGAGGAAGGTTGAAATTCTACACAAGCATAATAAGTTAATACGCATAGCGGACAAGAGTGAAGGAGGTTAGTGAGTAAATGTTTTCATTTGTTATATATCACGGAAATTTGAGGAGCTGTATAGCATGGGGTTTGGTGTTGTTATCTCATTAACTTATTTCAATATATATAGTTTTGGCATAATTTTGAATTTTTTAAGGTTGGGACGTGGTGACAGAGTACTTAAGTGACGAGCTGGCAGACGATTCTAGCGACGGAAGCGATTCGCCAAGCTCAAATTAGGGCAGTGGTTAATAAGAAGAGGAATCGGGAAGTATGGTCAGCGCAGCAAGCCTTATCAATATGGGCATCAGCAGAGAGGCAGGCGTGTTGAATCTCTGCTAATCCTTATTCTAACCTTTTTAGTGGCTATAAAACAAACAGTATAGACATCGTTGGCGTTCTACCCAACGCAGGAGCTTCAGGGCCGAAAGCCCTATGGACCGTGGGCTTTAAATTGCGGCGACGGGCAGGTCCACTGGGGAGAGAGTCCTTGGCACGAGCAACGTTGGGGGCAGCAGTAAAGATGGCGCAGCGACCCGCAGAGTGGTGAAGTGAAGTACGATGGCTGGTAAGACATGTGCTTGTATATGAGTATTTTTCCAAGCAGGAATTTACCTGTAATTCCGGAAAGTTGTTATGTTTTTGAGCAGTTTTTGGATGGTGTGCTGGATCGTTTTTCAATGCCCGTGTCGTGTTTCATGTGCCAAGGACAGTAGTTGTTTATGTCGTGCCTGTGGATGAGTAGAACTATCAGACTAGAGTATGTGGTGGAGCATGAAATGAAATAGGTGCAGGTGCGGGATAGTTACGTGCAGTATCTTTTATCCAGTTGATTTTATTCCAGGTATGAAATTCCCGTGGTGCATTTGTGCTAATTTTATATTGTTATTTTTAAATATGCTAGGGAATGTTGCACCAAGACTTGTTCGGAGTGGTGTGGGAATTCCTATTTCTGTTACAGAACCGGCTATGGTGGATCAAGGACAAAGCTGAGGCATACGTACGATGATAACATTTATTTTAATACTTATTTTGAGTACGAACAAGGTGCTTCAGAGCCTTTATAGTGAAGGGACGCCTTTCTTAAGTCATCTTTTCAAATTTTGGAGGATATAGGTGGGCTAATTTCGAAGTCTGAATGTTATTTCTGCAGGATATAAACTTCCTTATCGAGACGCCTCACCTTTTCATTCAGGAACGGAATAACTCTGCATTTGCTTCATTCCCACATTGGTTCTGGAGGCCATCGGGGACCTAAAAGGCAAACATTGATTTCAGAATTAGTAGTTCCACCTCATGTTATTAATCCATTGTCTGTTTCTATTCAGGCATCAGGGAAGAAAAGATTAATTTTAGATCTTAGATTATCAATCAATTTTGTGAAAGAAAAGATTTATTTTGATGATTGGATGTGCTTACGTTTTTCAAAAAAGGTGATTTTTTTTGTTTTCGTTTGACCTTAAGTCGGGTTAATCACCCACATGATATTTTTCAGAGCATACCAAATATTTAGGTTTCTCGAGGGGTTGATGAGAAGGGTACAGTGAAGCTATTTTTTTCGTGTGTTAACGTTTGGCTATCTACTGCCCCGTATATTTTTACCAAGTGCTGAGCCTTAGTAAAACATTGGAGAGGTAAAGGTATGTCATGGTATTATACTAGAGGATGGAGGAGGCAGGGCTAGACTTACGAAGGATTGCTCCGTCATGGCCTAAAATTATCAAAAACTGACTATTCAAGCTGGTTTGGTTCCTAACAAAGAAAAAATCTATTTGGTCACATACTAATCTTGGAGGCTGGGATCTTACATGGGATGCTGTAGAAGGCACTAGTTCAGTACTCAAGAAGATGTTGTTGAGTTTTATTCCAGACGTTAGTCTGTATAGTGGAATTGGTCTACTTTTAAAAATCCAAAATGTTGCTCGACAGAAACAGTAAGTGTGCACGTATTGGTGGCTGGGTAGGTACTGCCTTTTGCATTGTGAGAAAACATTATACTTCTTGTCACGGTTAGGTAGAGGAAGGGTGTTGGGGAGGAAGCGGTGTGAGCTATTAAATAAATTGGAATATGTTTGGTTGAAGTCTTCTCCAGGGACCGAAAGGTTGTTTGTTTTTTTTGAAGGAAAAAAGGTGGAATGGGGAATTTTGACGATTTTGAGGCCAAGAAGTTCAAGAAATGAAGTACATATAGAGACTTGCCAAGGTGGAATATCCATGTTCCTAAATGGGGGTGCATATTGAGAAAACATATTAATGAGTGTGCTCGGAGGAGAGAGGGGTGAAATACAATATAAATTTTTGGAAAAATGAAGGCATTTGGGATGATTTATAACACAGAAAATTTTAGATGTTTATGAAGAGAATATATTTAGTTTTTTTTTAAATTGACTAAATGTTACCTTTTTTTTTGCAAATTATCGTTTCAACGTGCATTGTGGACTAAAGAATGTTGAAGGAAAACAATGAAATAAAATCCATACCCCATAATAATTGTGTTCAATTTCCAAACTAATGCTTGTAAAATAGTGTAAACATCACTATTTGTACATGCAGTCTGAGGTCTCATCTATTGTGTTATGGATATGGTGAATAGTTAAAATTCTAATCTCATTTAAGCGTTACCACCTAATTTGTGGTGTTAATGCTTTTGCAGAAACAATCAAGTCATGAAATCTAATATCCCATAAAACACTGTGTCAATTACTAACTGTATACCCACAAGGCATATAGCAGATACGATGTGATCATCAAGGTCCCATTTGTGTTTTTATGGATATGGTGATACATACATTATAATCACGTTATTGTCCTTTGACCCCTTAAGTGCTCTGCTCCAGGGGGCTTCCCTGCTATGCATGGGCCTATACTATTTATTGTCATAATTGACACTGTTTAACTTTCTTTCTAACTAATATATAAAATTTAAAATAATTTGCTTATGCTGTGGATAGAGGTAGTTATACTCCCAAAATGTTGTAAAGAGAAAAAATCATTCCCATTTGATATCTTAACCTGATTGTTGTCAAGATAGTTTTTTTTAGGTATTTGGAAGACTAATGTACATGTAATAGATTAGTTCTGCTTGGAGCAATAACTTTTTGTCTTTCATTCATCTTTATATACATTTGACATTATCGTATATCAGCTCATGTTAGCTGATATACGATAATGTCCAAATTTTAAAAAAGATGAATGAAAGACAAAAGTTATGCTCATCAGAAATTTAATGTCTAGATTGGAAATGTGGGCGTAAAAATCAAGCAGTGAGAGTATGAGAGTGAGGGTTTGTGCAGGGCACTCAACTTTTTGGGTACGGATTTGTGTGGCCGACTTCCAACTTAGAGCTTGGGAAACTGATTGTCTTTTAATGGGGCCCTTAGAATTAGAAAAAATTGGAGTAAACTTGTAGGCTATTGAACTACAATTTGGCTCATATCAACTGAGTAAAAATGGAAATTTGTCAGAAGTGGAGAGAAACCGGGGGCACTCGGGTAGGTATGTGTGTTGCCCGACTTTTGAACTTAGGGACTTGGGAATTGATTTTGTTCTTTTAAATTGGCCTTATAAATGGATTTGGAGGAAATATGTAGGCTTTAGAACTCAAATTTCGGGCTAAATTAAGCTATCTGAGGCAAAACAATTTCCCAAAAGGTACCCTCAAGACTAAAATAATGCTTCAACTGGAGTATTAGTAACTCAGTGTTTGGAGTGCTGTAGATGCATGAAATGGGGTTGTTCGGGATCAGGAGAACCCGGTGTGGTTTGGGAAAGAAAACCATGGGATAGTTGGGAGAAGTGGACCGGGGGTAATTGGGAAGAGGAATCTGGGTACGTTCACAAAATCATGTGTCGGGAACGGAGACCCATGAGTATTTGTGAATTGGCCAATATTTGGGTTAGTTTAGGAAAGGGCACCTTGTTCGATGAGGCTGAATTTTAAGTACTTGAAAAGTAGCTCGGTGCCAGCTGGGAAGAGGCTCTGAGACAGATGAAAGGGGATCTTGGTAGTTGAGAAGGGACATTGTGGCAGTTGTAGACCTTAGACTCGTGGGGAGGTCAATAACGTGGACTTAAGTTGCAAAGGTGCCCTGGGGTATTTAAACATGGGCCCTAGTTAGTGACAAAGTTTACTACCACTGCAGGTCACGTCTTATAAGGTTCCGTACGGAACCTACAAGCCCCCGTCAACGAATTCGCGAAAACCGAGGACCGCGAAATTCTAGTATTAAGCTGTATTGAGAGTATTCAGTCAGAGTTACCGAGAGTAACTGCCCGGAAATAGGCGGCCATTACAGGTTAAGAGAGTTTTCTTAGCCCTCTGTGGTGGTCTTTGACTTTGTTGATATCCAGGTATCACACATGGAAAATTAACAAGCGCTTGCACTGGGATTATGAATTTTCTATTGCTCGATAGTTAAAGTGATAGATGAGATATTCTTTTGGAAGAAGGAGGTATGCCGATTGAATAAACTTTATTGTTTTATTATTCTTTTACCACAGATTTTGGTTTTTCTGATGCATGAGTCAGGCTGTGGAGCATGGGCAGGTTCATTGTGTGTAAAAATGGAATTCCACCAGAATTGGAGTAGTATGGAATCAGGTAAAAGCCTACATTGCTTGATAAGAGGGCATCCCTGGCATGAGGCTTTTGCCCCCCCGTTGAAGGGAGGTGGTGTAAAATCGCTACAGACAATCAGGGTTAGTTTCCATAGTGAATAAAGGAATTATGGTGGAAGAACTTCAGTCTATGAGCATTGATCTATTCATTTTTTGTACGATTAAATCAATTCATTCAAATTGTGGTTCCAGGAAGTTAATGGAGGGCAGATTTTCTCACAGGCAGGAAGATTTTGAATGATTGGGTGGGTGTCTCAAGAAAATTTTTTCATTTTATGAATGGTATTTGAGGCCCATAGCAGTGGATCGTTTGCTGATAATTACATTGTAAACTGCCGTTTTTAATTTCAAGTATTGGTGTGTTAATACTGCCCAGGTTGATGCTTTTTCTCTGTGAGTTTGGGCAGGAGTTAACAATTGGTTAGTGCCCCCTATTATTTAGTATCTGAACGTGATCACGCATTTGAGAGCATCACAGGGGCGTCATTAACCCTCCGTGTTTCCAGAATGGGCGTCGGCAGTATTTTGGCCTAATTATTTTCAGAGAAAGCCCCTTTCTTCGCATAGGGGTAAGACAAGCAATTGATATTTAACGATCCCAATTTATCTTGTTCAGGGAAGAAATACTAATTCATTTTTTTGTTTTTTGGCACACCCAGATTAATAGTGCATTTTGTGCTAACGCTGTGAGCTCCTTGGTGATTTTGAGTGAAACTAGCCTCTTGGCTTGTGTAGTAATGAGCCGCATGGCCAAGGTTGCATGTGCCGCTTGGCAAGATTGCATTGGTGAATGGGCTTTTTTCCATTATAAATGTGGCTTGGTTGTATAGCGTATTTTTGTCTCTTTCAGGTTTTCGTCGCGGTCTAGAGGTACCTGGGACGTCTTCCGGAAAGCTTCACGTGCAAGTAGTACGTGATAAAATACACTATAATCGTTTGCCGCATGGCGGGATTGGTGTCTTTTGCATGGATATTCTGTCTATTCCATTGACAAGATGCTATAAGCAAGGTACTTTATCTTTATCTTTATAACAGTAATGCTCCGAGTTCACGTATTGAAGGGGCATTTTACAGGCATCAAGTGGCAATCATGAACTGGCAGCCCGTTGTCTTTCAATCCATGTGATAGTAATTTTTTGCATTTAGTTTTGGAAGGACCAAAAGGCTTACTGCCAAACCAGTTGTTAAAAAGGAACCGGTTACACCAGATATCCTAGATCCTCATCTTCAATAGGCCTGGGACAGATCTGAGGGAGTTCGTTTATTGTGCAATGTGCCTGATTGCGTATGCTGGTTTTCTCAGAAATACGGAAGTTTTAACTTACTGTTTGATGATAATTGAATTTTGCAATCTTTTATGCGTATTTTCTTAGTCAAGAGTAAGACGGACCAGTACAGAGAGGGGTCATGTTATTATATCAAGACTGTGTCAATACCTGCCATGTACTGATGCTCAGAAAATACATGAGTTTGGTCATGCTTCATCAGGTGATTCAGAGGATTTTTTGTTTAGGCCTTTAAGTTATTGTATTTTCTTTAAGGCTTGAGCTGAGGGGAGGGAGATAAGTCTCTCTCTTATTCCAGATGCGTGAATTGTTCAAGACCGGCCTTAGAGGTTTGGAGTTGAACCCCCAAAAAAAAAAAATTTGTTGCATTCCTGCGGGCTGGATGCACTCTGCTCAGCATCATAGGAGTCCCAGACGACTCTGAAGAAACTGGCAGATGGGTAATTGAATCTCTCGCAGATGCTATGTAAAGGGACTATAGACAGATCACAAGAGTCCTCTAGTTTGGGAATTTAATCATGTGTGTCCATTGTATTTTATTGTGCCACTGATCTTTTGATTGGATTAAATTTAGCATCTGGATTTATAGATTTGGGTTTTCTTACTTTGCTACTTTTTGCATTTTCCAATGTACCTACCGTTCTTTCTTCCGTGAGGGGGACGGGCGGTATTCGCCCGTCGCTCGCCGCTAATGAACAATGTTGCCCCATGGTAATTGTGTGTTATGTATTGTTAGGTTTCAAGAAGGGTCTATTAGAAAAGAGTTTATTATCGTTTAAGTACGCGTATTAGATAATAATCGGATTTTCTAATAGACGGCCTGTGTTTGAGCCTATATGGTGTTGCGTAAGAGGTTTGCGCGGCAAATACGAAAGCGAGGTGTGTCGGGTTAGGGGTCAGTGATTGTTATCAGCACCACGGAGCACGGACGTGTTGTTTTTTCTTCAAAACTGAGTTTGGGTGTTTTTAAGTTTTTATGGTTTCAGAACTCTGGATAGGCAAAGACGCCATGGTTCCATGCTAGAATGGGCTTGTCTGGGACTGTGCAGACTGAACTTGAACAGGGACAGGTTGGTAGTAAGTTTTCAAGCTTGGATTCAGGTATGTACAATTGTTTGTTTTTGTTGGGTTATTGGCCTAGCTTTAGGCCTGCAGTTTGGTATTCGCCCGTCGCTCGCCGCTGATGAACAATGTTGCCCCATGATAATTGTGTTTATGTATTGTAGGTTCAGAAGGGGGGTCTATTAGAAAAGAGTTTATTATCGTTTAAGTACGCGTATTAGATAATAATTCCCCAAGATGTAAACTTAGTAACTGAGTCAACTTGTTTATGCTTTAAGATCAAAACATTGCACACTGTTAAAAATAATCTTGTAAAAAACAGGCATTTGACTGGCAGCTGGGACTCACTACATGCAAAACGTAAAATAACTGGAGCCGTAAAAATACGAAACCATTGCATGGAACGTAAAATAACGGCGTAAAATCTCAGCTTCGACGTTGTTGTTGGTTTTTGACTTGTTTAAACGATATTAAGAATTAAAACGTTATTACAATCCTCTAACCAAATTTTAACATTGTAGCTATGGCATCATATAAACGTTGTATTTACGTTACCACGTGGTTGTGAAAAAGTTATATTTCAGGCAAACAATCTTGAGGAAAAAAGGCAATAAACACAGGGAAAACGTGAAGAAATAAAGATTTAAACCAGTTTATGTACTTTGTTTTATATGGAATGGTACACATTCCATTGTCACCATTAAAGACACTATCAGTGATTTGTTAATCAGCAATATCAGAAAAAATCATCAAAATCAGATGTTTTGCATGTATGTAACAGTACAGGTATCCTAACAAAACCTGCAAATGTTAAGACCATGAAAGCAACCTGATCAGGGACAGATCAGATATTCTTAGTCATTACTTCCGAACGGACACTTACTACAACACGTAATTGAATGAATCGTATTTTGAACGCTGTCGTTTTTCTTCCTTTCTGTCAATTCCTACAGCTGGAAAGGTACCTTATGAAAATTCTTCGACAGACTTATCCTTCCCTTTGACGGGCTATTCCTGCACATTCAAATATTTTTCAAATCATTTTATTTTTTTTATTTTTTTTATTTTTTTTATTTTTTTTACCTTACATAGATTCGAACCCGGGCCTTAAGATTACAAGTCCTAAACCTTCTCCACTAACACTACTGACTTTAACTGATAGCATATGCTAAAATTACATATAATATAGTCGTGTGTACTACATTTTTTTTTCATTAAACTAACTATAATAAAAACGGAGGAAAAGAGTTTGAAAACTATTTTCAAAATAGGGTAGGAAAATTAAATTTTGCATTTTTAATGTACGTTTACTTACGACGTTTTTAACACATTTTATAGTAAAACGATTTTCATAGTTCGTATTACATTAAAAACAAGTAAGTTACAAAAGAACGGTATATTACGGAAATATAATCACGGTCAGCGATAAATACTACCGTTTTTTCAAAATGTGTAGTAATTATTTTTTAGCCCCTGTTATTACATATTTTTCTGCTTCCAATTGTAACTTTATGTTAGGTATATGTCATAAAGCGTTAACGATTATTCAGTAATTGTGGTTTACCGTAATTAAAAGGTAAAGTCTGGTAAATTAGGAACATTGTTTCAACATTGCAAGATCTGGGATTTCCCCCATAAAGTTATAAGGTGAAGTGATTAATTCAGATGAATTAATTTTGTGAATTCCAATAGTTCAGCTGGTGCGGGGTTATGTTTGTTCATGATGCTGTTGTAATGTCTCTTTTACGACTTGGGAACTTTTGTGAAATATTGTGTATATATGAGAAGAACTTGGCAGAAGATTCGCCAGCATGTTGTAATCAAAGCTATACCAGAGCTCTGGAGTCTATACAGTATAGTTATAGCTTATTTTGACCTACAATAATGGTAGATTGGAGTTCTACAAAGTGCCAGGATTTAATACTGTTGGATGCCGCCGGAGCTTGATTAGCTAAATTGTCTGCGGCGTCTTTTAAGCGAAAGAGCTTCAGTTTTTGAATCAAAAAGGCTTCAGTTTGTGGCTCGATATCTGGTTCCATAGCGACAGACTGATTGTGGTATCATAGCTGTATTTTATTATTGTGGAACATAGTGTCGTCTAGGGAAAGCCCCGTCTTCTTGAACTTATTTGTGTTTGAAATGTATTTCTAACCTTTGACTCTACGAGACGTCATAACAGAACACTGTGTATATTTTAATTCCCGCCCCCGCTTCAAATCTTGTATGTTTGAGCATGAGACACTCAGGGCATCTTGCTGGCAAAGTAATTTTCAAAACTAACTTGGGAGGGGACGGGGCGGGGGGGGAGAAAGTTATAGTGACAATGCGCTTCAAGCCTATCCTTCCAAAGCTGCCAATATAAAACTGTTGGTTTTTCCCCCAAGGCTTTCTGACAAGACTGTAGGAGCTTCTTTATGACGTTTATGGCTAATCAAGATTTCGTCTGTTACTGCAGTCAATGAAATAGACCACTACTATAATTTCGCGGTCTTTCTATCACGACATCGTTCATTTTTTAATTGCAACATTAAATGTAACGAACCTTATTCCCCTGATTTCTGTCATCCTGAAGAGGAAACCTTCTTAGTACTCTTTGTCTTTGTCACTGAGACCTCCACTAGAAGGACTTTATACCCTGGCATGTTTAGGCTCCTGGTGTTGAAATCTCCACACAATATGTGTGGGTTTTCTGCTCCTCCACAAATCTTATCAGTTTCATTATTGCCAGTGAGCCTAAAAGAAATGGAAAAACTGTATTAAGTATAAACGCCAGAAATGTTCCTTGTTGTCAATTCCCTTCTTTCCTCAACCTCCGTCTAGGTATTAATGGCTAAGCAGCGATTTTACTATTCTGCTATTCTGGGGCTCGAACAAATTTCTAAAAATCCCACGTATTGGTATCTTGTTACTGGCGTGGACGTGCTATCTTTAAAAACCTGCAGTCGTTGGTTTGAAATCCGTTTATTAACAGACAAACATTACATTTTTTTTTTTTTTTTTTTTTTTTTTTTTTTTTTTTTTTTTTTAAGTGAATTAAAAAAATACCTGCAAATGTCCCCGATTTGAAGTGGCGGTATTGCGAACCCGACCTGAACAGCTTAAAACCGCAAAATATATTATGCAGCTCTATGCTGTATGTTTGTACCACCATCAGCCGTCATTTTATTTTTGAGTCGCGGGATCTGGAGACGGTATGGGTCAAATTTCTCAAATTCTTTAAAAAACTATTTGTAAGTTTTTTCCTATATTGAATTAGTGTGTTGTTGATTCCCAAGCTTGCTGACAATAGCTGACAACTGTTCAAAATTCGAAATCTTGTCGAAGAAATGCTAGTGCCCATTCTTTTTATTTCACTTGCGCTCTTTTCTTACCCTTTCCCACTTAATAACATGTCGTAAATAACTCCAACGCGAGTACATTCTCTAACTGCAGCTGATGTATCAATCAGCATTACCAAAAGTCAAAGAAACTAAATGGAGAGTGGAATTTTGATTTTAAAAAGGTTTTAATTAAGCAGGCGTTGTCGTTTGATTGTTTTGTGAGTCTTACCTCCTGTGTTGTCTGGTCTATCTTTCGTAAAATCAAATGTAGTTCGTTGTTTCCCTACACAGATAGTGTTGTTGGATTCTCTACATCGTAGGCCTAAAAGAAGAAGTGGTCGATACAAATTGCACACGAGTGAACAATCCTTATTCCTTTTATCTTGTCTGTGAATCTCCTAAGAATCAAGAAAAATCTTTATCTGAAATCGTGCAATTGTCAAACAAGTTATAAAATGTCAATTGCCTAAGTTAGGTATAATTAATTCAATTGTGTCATAGCTTTTCATTACACCGGAGTGAAGAACATACTGCTTTGATAGAGTCACCAAGGGTAATTGCTCTATATAAACTACTTTACAACGCGTCTGTATTAAGGCAACATTTTCAAATAACAAGACCACATACATGTGGTGACATTTACATCGATTTCCATTTCAAATTTCCCCCTCTTATCCATTCCGCATAGATTTTGTCCGATTTAGTATTTCGAGTTGATCTAGGACCTTCGTAGATATGTACTGTGTAAAATTAATTCTGTTGCAATTTGTTCCAGGTGAAAATTTCCAGCCTGGACTACTCGATGCGACACAGAAACACCACGCACCAGGAGATCATGCTTTCACATTCCATTATTACAGGGAAACTGTACTATGAACAATACATAGGTACACAAAAATACACATCTCGTTTGTTTATTTTTCTAACAATTTTAAAAAAAAACAAATTTGAAGGTTACGTTTAGAGTAATTATAGGCAAGGAGGCAAAATCTCCTGCATGGTAATTCTTCCCAATGACAGGGTTGTGAACATTTTGTGCCCCACTTTTCTGCACCCCGTTGAATTCAGCAGCCATTGTTTAGGACTTTGACGATAAAGTACGTTATTCCGTCAGCTGCTAAATTCAACTGGGAGGGCAGGCAAGTGGGTGCAGTAAATGTACTCACCCCAATTACTTACTTTACTTTGTTCTTCCCTTTTGCTTGGCATGTCTCTGGGTATCACAGATAATTTTGCCAGACTTGCCAAAATTGCCTCAACACTCAACTTCCAAATTGTTTTCAAAATTTACAAATAACTTGATGAGATGTGTATTATTTATATCGTGTCATCTAATATGTTTTATTTGTAATTTTCGTTCTCTTCCAGAATCCTCGGTGAATGAAAATAACACACACTACCTCTGACAACATTTCGAGTGCTCCATTTCCTGTTTCCTCAATGAGTTCGAAGACATTTTCTTTGAATAATGTTGCAACTCCGACAGCTAGGTCTCCATCCTTTAAATCGAGCCCCGGTATCCCTTGTTACGGAGTGTAGGCTCAAGATGATCTCGGTAATACTCAACACCGAACCTGCAAAAAGAGGGTTTTAGACTTGATGTCGTGTTACAGTCCTAGGTAAATGGGAGTATACAAATTCATAGGATTATGTGGTAATACCGTGTTTAGTCGAATCACCCGGGAGCCGAAACACCGGGGTTCCGATTTGCATCCTTTCGACAGTGCAGCGCCGAAAAAGTACTACGGTGTAAAATCAGAATATAGTCTGTTATATAGCCGGAGCAGAAATTCATAGGGTCCTTATTTAGGGGAGTCGTTTCATGTCTGACTACATCTAATGTTTGACACCTTTAGTAGTTAGTATGGACCGTCTCTTCGTACAAATGCAAGGTAGTTAGTGGTATCAACGTTGGTGTCACTTTTTCAATAGGGACAATTTAAGTTTGCACGGGGTCAAACTGTGTTTAAATTACTTCAATCATGTTGAAATGTATGTCATGTTGCTCGTCTAGTCACAAGGATTCCCAACAAGATAAACCGATTGATTGCAACCTACACATAAAACTCCCATCTACAGAAAAACAGCTACCAGAGATATACTGAAAATTATACTTAACACATCATATACACTGATGAAAAAATAATCACCCATCCATGTATCAACAAAAATTTTCAACTTCAAATCTGGCAAGCAACAATCACATCAGAACATGTTACACGAGATCCCTATAAAACAAGATAAATCAATACACTATTGAAACATTATGCAAATATAGGTAAATAGATGGTCCTCATATCTGAAATAGTAATGTATAGTTAGTTGAAAAGAAGTGAACTTATGGTATTCATCCCTTGAGCATTCCTACCTAAACTGCATAACTGAATTGTAAGCGTAACTTATAATAAGTTAATAATAATTATCACACCAGCCCTATTATATAATTTTAACACTTAATGTGCCTTTAGCCATTATACTATAACTCTAAAACTCTAACACCATGGGCATAGTGGTACACACTATACATTTTAGGAAAAACAATAACCCTTAAAATTAAAAACAACTCTATAATTGTTAACACCAAAGTTTTACTGTAATTTTGTTATAATTGTCATTCTTAAAATTTGAAATGGCAGAAATAGCTTAAAAAACGTTGGCAGAGAAGAGCATTTTGCTTTCAAAATTAGTAAACCAACTCTAGCGAAAATTTAACATAAATAATTCCTTAATACCACATTCTCTTTCTTTTTAAAAAGAAATTGTGAATCTTTCATGTTACCACTATAATTGTTTTAATTCATCCTCTTGCAGACATAAAATATCCGCTGAATGGTGATCAAGCTCTCGCATAAGCTGTGGAAAGCGCTGACCCTCTCTAAAGTATCTCTTGGACAGAAGGGAAAAACTCCTCTGGTGTCGCAGTGTCAGCAAGACTGGAATGTTGTAGCTAATTCGTGGAAAGAACCCATAGATACTTTGTAACGCGACGCGCTAGATAGGCCCGTAGCCCAGCGAATAGCACGAACGACACTTGGTTGGCACCGAGCCTCTCCTATATCCCCTGTATTAGCTGGAGTAAAAATTTCCTCCAATAATATTCATGAGCTGAGCGCGACATGCCTCTAAGCATTGAAAACGCGTGCCAGCTGCGAGATGCGATTGCTCTCTTCGCGCTACTAAACACGCACAGAGTGTGTATAATCTTGCATGATGTTGATTGTTAGTTCTAGGGTGTAGACCTACTGGAATGTTGGCTTGAATTACGCCTATGAATTCTTATGTAGGTATTTTCCCATGCAACTTTTTTAAAAATACATTTTATATTTACTTTTAAATTTTGTTGTGGAACGAAATGTAATATTTAGTAGCATTCTTAAGGTATTTTTATGGTACATGTACTTGTATGAATGTTTTTGTAACAATTTGCAAATCCTTTCATATAGCCTACCATCGTCCGTCGTCCCTCGTCCGTCCGGTTTGAAGGTGTGGACATAAAGAATAATATGTTATTTAGTTGTTGTTTTTTGCCTACCCTTAACAAATAAGCAATCATAGAGATTTCAAATATAAGTTATTTGATAGACACAATTGCAGTCAAGCCATGTGGATACGCAATAATTTATTACTTACTTACAAGAGTTAGGTTAGAGGGGGTTTGAAATTGGTTTCCGCCAAATGAACAATTTTGCCGGCAACTATAATTTAAAAAAAAAAAAACCGTTCGGTTCAAAAATCTGGGGGGGGGGGGGGCTCAACATCAATTTCAACTTGTTCGTTGTATATTCTGATATTCAAGTGATTAGCAGCATAATGCGAAGAATCGAAAAAATGTGGAATCCGTGATTTTAATTACAATCAGGGTATAAAGTGTTTACATTCTAAACTGTTTACATGTAGAAACCACTGAACACAAAAGTATTTGAGGAAATTGTTGCCATATACGTCCTCCCGCAAATAGACATACAGCGACGGCGTCTCAAATCTGCACTAAACTGCTGATTGGTTGGTTACACAGTACAGAATAGAACAAATATCAATGTTGGGTTTGAGGTCAAACTGTGTTGATCATGGTGCAACAATATCACCTGAAAACTTGTGATTTCACCGGGAAAAGGCTTTTTTAACTCTAAGTGGATTTTTCGATACGCACGTTAGAAATTACAGATCCGATAACAAGTCCTACTGCCTTGTCTTTAATACAACACGTATTTCAAGCCAACCACTTGTAGGTTATGTGTGCATATCCAGTCAGTAACAAATGAAAAAAATAATTTTGATGATTTTTTTTCGATGTTTCGGATTAGCAATCGCTGCTTATCCTTTAAAAAAAGGGATTACCCGACTGAATCAAAAGTTCCCATTTTTTTACCCAGAAGCTAAATGAGATGTTAGTTCGCCAGCTTGCAATTTATTTATCAAATTTTAAGTTCATATTCCACTACTTCGGGTCCGCGCACATACCTGAAAAGGTTGAGTGTCTACCCCCCCTTCAAACTTAATCAAAAACCGGTTATACAACTTTAAATATGACCGGTGATGCTTCAAAAGAAAAATCCTTCTATTTGGCAATAGGTTATCCCCTTCAAAAATTCCATAAAGCAAAAGTGCGGCATGATTCACAACAAAACTCACTGTAATCTGTACAATCCATTACCTCGTCCGCGTGTTATTTTGTTCAGCGTTGATTAATAATGTATAGCAACACGCTTTAGTAACGCGTATTCAAAATTACACTCACGACGAGTTGCCCCCGGTGCGTAAGATGAAGCGTATCGCGGGACGCCTTAACATAACAAACAACACCGAGGTTCGAAAATGCCAAAAAAGGGCGTGCTTCACAGGTGTCAAAACGCGCAGGTATGGCCCTTCTAGCGACTTCGGCGCTATAGGATTTCTGTGGAAAGACCCCTCTTTAGCCTCATCACGTCCGCCAGGGTGAAGGTTTTCTTTGCGCCAGTTGCGTTAAGAGGAATGGTGACGCAGAGCAACGGCCTCTTTGGCCGGTTCGCCGTTTGCCTCGTGCATTCTTGAGCCAATTTTACTTTCTCCTGTATAAGAATAACATAGTTAGCAGAATGTTTAGCATTCAACTCTCATTTTATAAATTGTCGCAGATCAGATGGCAAACTTAGGGACAATCGTCCCAGATAGGTCGCCAGCGATGGGCGATAATAATAATGGATACGAATTCTAATAACCTAATGGCCTTTGACCTCCATAACAAGTACGCCACATCAGGCTCTTGATTCAGGACATAAAAAATAGCAACCTGACACTACAAATTGACATTAAATAGCACAGCAAGTTTACAATAAACATTATGCAGTGACATTCCATACCATTTTCAATGTAATTACTAAAAATTTCACCTCCTCGCGTAAATACCGATTTGCCAGACAGTCAACATTTTTGCTCGACACAGCGCATTCTGTAGTCACTCTCGTGTGCTTTTCATTAGCACCGGGGTATTGTGCACTTTCTTTGCTTGGATGCCTTGCAACTTGTTGCTTTTTTAAAATTTTTCTGATTGGGTGGTTAAGCAACGCGTTGCTTTTAATGAAGCACATGTTGTTTAAAGCACTGGTCTGAATACAAACGCGTTGCTTTTCCACTGTTCTTATTGATTGCTAAGCACGCGCCATTGCTATGAAGCAACGCGCGCTAATTGAAAGCAACGCGGGGTTCGTCAATGGGTAAGATCCCCTTTCTTGGCAGGGGTTAACGAGACCAATGACGTAAATATAACCCACACCCGAAGATTCTCCCGAACAGCGTAACCAAAATCGAGGGCCAAAAGTAATTATATGAGCTACGCACTTCATATCATGTTTTGTGCACCACCATATTTGGTTACGTACGTCTTATTTGGCAAATCCTTAATGCATATTTATGAGCACCGGTATTTTACGTTCGGCATAGTTTAGCGAGTGAAAACAACACTTAACACTGGGGCTGCCACATTCTAATCACTCTGCCTCAATATCTCTTTTCTAAATCAAAACTTAACATGGGTCATCGGGAAGACTTTTTGTGCATTAGGAATGCAGGAATCCTTTTAGATGCGGGTTCTTCATCGATTGATTTTTCTTTCGCATAATTTATTGCATAAAAATCGGCCGATCAACAATTGGAACACTGGGGAAATAAACACTGATAACATAACGCCTGACGCACAGATTTTTATATGCGTGTACTTGCGCACCAACAGTTACGACGCGCGTGCTTGCGCAACAACGAACACGGCGCGCTGAGTGTGAGAGAAACGTCCGGGGCTTGGACTATTTCCCATAATACACGGGCGATTTACTTTCTTCCTCTAATCTAGTTCCATGACGATTACATATGTGGTCTCCAGTTGCGGCAGTGGTGAAAGGAAACATTCTCTCCATTCAGCCAGTAATTTCTGCATAACAATAAATAAATGGTCGACATTTATATAGCGCCTTTCACCAATGTATCAAAGCCGCTTTACATTATTTCCCCCGCCACTAGAATATGAATATGTCCTGACTTAGAAATGCCCAGGTATACCATGGTCGTTTTCATGAAGGTGCATTTTGGAGCGAGACAACACCCCCAAAAAATTTTCTCAAAATTGTAATGT
>JAMKCH010018993.1:0-32621 GCA_023653785.1 Ophioderma brevispina | reverse complement strand
TACTGAGATACCCTTCAAACAGATTTTAAGGCTTCAGTTAATACTATATCAAAATAGGTTGGAAAATGCTGTGTGGGCTTCTTTCTATAATACAAGGCATGCTTTTTCACCACACTGTTGGAGCTGTTGTAGTTCGGTGTGATTGGACTAAGGGACGAGATTGTTGTACGCGATGTACAATTGGGTCATACTTATAATTGACCCTTAGTTACTTTGCTTAGAGGTGAGCCATTCCTCGGTGTATTCCTTGTTATTGTGCCCTTTTTTGTGAAACAATGTATTACTTGAGTTGGCGTGGATTATGCGCTTATTCGTAGAAATATTACAGTGTCCCAATTTGAAAACATTATTCAAGATATTAGGCCTCTAGGTGATTAATTTCCTGAAGAGGCTGTTTTTTAATATTTTTAACTTTTTAAAAATGGTTTAATGGAATTTATCGTGGTGTTTTGTTAATAAAGTTTAATGTTTTTTAAATGTAATGACATTATTAACACATTGTGTTGATTGCGTTAAAATTTTAATATACTCACTCCACTCATTCAAGATTGTATCAGAAGTCCTACTATGATGTTCTTGGAGTGAGAAAACAGCCATCCAGTCAGAAATTAATCAGATATTTTGAAGTGCATCTAATTGGTAAGGTACATTAACCATAACTGTCCCACCCTGCACAAACCAGCAATTAACCCTAACAGCTGCTCAGAAGCTGCAATTGGAATCAATTGAGTTACTCTTCGATGCCTTCTATTGCTCCTCGGACATCAATAACTATTTTTTTAGGCATTGCTGGCTGTTGTCACTGTGACTCTTCCCCTCAGAACACCCATTCCCGTCTATCGCTCCGCTTTCCCCCCTTCCCCTCTGAGGAGAGCGTCAAGAACCACATTGCTTTCTTATTGCCGTTGAGACTCCCCAGCTCCATAAACATAGTTTGGTCACCATTTTGTATCCCACCTTGCAATACCGTCCCAGGTCTCGCAGGTATCGACGTTGACTGTAACGTTGAACCTTACCGATTGGGCAGATGTTATCAAGGTCAACTTTGTGCCAAACCCGGAAGTAGAGCGTACATTCGGTCATTGGCTTTGCATTGACTTTCGGCTGTTTCTGCCCCCCGGATAAGACAGTGATACCAATTTGGCTTTCATTTGCCGTTGTGGGGGAGTCTTCCCCTCAGGAAACCTATTGCTGCCTATTGCCCGGGGAGACTAACAGCTTTTTTCCGCCGTTGTTTTCCACTGGAGGGAAAACAACTTCCCCACTGCAGTCAATTAATTGCTTGGTATTACCGGTTTGGACTTCCAGGAGAACTTTTGTATGGTGCCATTCTATTGCCCTTCTGACATCTAATAGTGGTTATAATAACCAAAGTATTAAAAACAACTACAGAATAATGATATGCAATCAAAAACAAAAATGATAATCTTGACCCCCCTATTTTCTCTTCATACCACCCTAAATTTCTAAATCGAGGGCTAGGGTGTCACATGACCCACCAGTTTTTTGCACCTCGATGCTACCCTTGGGCAATGTCTAAGCATAATTTTACACTTCCAAAGGAATCATTTTTTTAAATGGGGGCATAGATATTTTTTTTTTTTTTTTTTCCAAAAATCAATAATTAGTGTTTTATTTTGAGTGTAAAACCTCCTTCAGAGGTTAGTTGAGTTTTGCCAATGCAACCATTTTTTTCAACACACATTGGCAAATGTTTTTAATTTTTATACACTGCCTTCCTGATACATCCAAGCAACCATGATAAGGTTTGTAGAAAACGAGGCAAGGCCTATGTAGATTCTAGGGAAACCAGCAACAGGCAAGACTATACAGTAATGTTGCAGCATCCAGAGGTAATAGGACTACTCCGGGATGAATGCTACTGCTACTCAATCCATTTAACGATAAGGACTACATTGGTACGTATGTACAGTATGGAGACATGATGACACAAGTTACATTCCTCACTTGTGTGAAGCAAAGTGGCAGATACTCATACTAATAATATGTAAGGATAATAAGGTGGTTAACGACTCTTAAATGATGAAACTTATATGTCATTGTACATACCTTTTTTTTTCGTCTGTAATAACACTCCTCCTAATAATGAGCCCCCTCCTCATAATTGGAAGGGCGTTTCCAGCAGCCGTTGAATTATTATTGGAGATCTCTGAACTAGTATTCTAATTACAAATTCCTTCTTTTGGAGCTGTACCATTCACAGGTATAGTGAGTTTAATAGCCAATTACTAATTTCACTGTGCAAAACTCTCAAATAGTTCAAAATTGGGGCACTCATTTAAAAAAAAAAATGTGCTGTTAAGTGCTTCAACAATCTCATTATGGCAGATGCTTGAGTTATGGGAAAATTGGGAAAAATGATGCACAGGTTCCTTCATCTTTTGCACATTACAATAACACTCTCTACAAATATTTTGAATGGAAGGGCGTTATATGCATGATTCTAGCAGATCTATGACAAGTGAAAACAATTCAATGCATTCGAGGATCAAGCAAATGAACCACCCAGATAGTAAACTTGGTAAATCTATATAGAATCTCGTATAAACTGGCGAGCACAGAACTAAATAAAGACGAAAAATCAAAACTGCTCGAACACCGGACCTCTCGCTTCTAGCGTGAGAATCCACGGGGACCACAGAGATTTGTGTTTATGTGGATATCGGTGAACGAGCGCTAATGTTTTTCAGTCTTTATTTCAAGTTTCAAGCGTGCCGTAATTATATTTTAATATTTTAGAGATGGTAGGGGCCTTATATGTCATGATTCTAGCAGAACTATGACGAAGCAGAAACTCAATTCAATGCAACCGAGGATCAAGCAAATGATACAACCCGATAAAGTACTTGGTAACTATTATATAGCAAGCTCGGAGAAACTGGCGAGCACAAATAATGCTCTACAAATTACAGAAAACATAAATTTTAAAAAAAATACGCAAAAGAAATGTGTGCCAAACTTTTTTTTCATTTTTGTAAAATTTAGCCTCATTTTTGTTTTTATTTCGGTACACAATAGGCATATATTTTTTTTTACGAAGAAAAATACAAGTTGGCCGTCGACACCAAATACTATTAACGGTGACGTGCATCCGTACGTCCATAAGCACCCTTGTTTAGATACTCCAACGACCTTACTTGTATTTGCAATTGTTGGTGCTATAGCTAGGGTTCATCTTTATCTTGTAAGTATTACAATTAAATTTAATCCTTGGTATGAAAATAGTATTCTTTTATATTGTCCATATCATCTAAATCATTTTGTCTAATCATCACATGGTCTAATACAAGAGAAGGTAAGTGGTACTTCCACAATGCCTTTCCTTCCAATCCCAATTTTTGCACTGGTTGAATTTATGTGACAAAAGTAACTTAAAATTGCAATATTGGGATGAGTTCAGTTCATGTTGAACTTTTTGTCACTATAATTCATGTGACAACGCAGTGCAAAACTTGTATTGGAAGAATTTGGGCAAATTGGGGACGAACACTATACCATCTCTTGTCCTAATACCATTTTGCTTATTACAATCCTTTGGTCAAATAGTTTTTACATCTAACAGCCCTTAGTCACAATCATTTTTTTTTAACCTAATTTTTTTTATATTGCATATTTTAATTATCAGTATGGGGAAAATTAAATCACAAAAAAATGTTGCTTGTTTAAAACTTTTCCCTTGGAAAGCTTTGTACGTTGAACTACGTTCAATTGTGCATGGAGGACTGGTATTAGAAACATTTTCATAGTTCCTTCAGAAAACCCACGTTTTCAATGGCAAATCTGGATCTTTTGGTTGGTGGTGAAAAGCTGTATGAATTCAGTTGAATGTAATTCATGACAACTACTCCTAATATCATTTATTTTTTGCAAGCTCGATAAGCAATTACCGACAATGTAGATTGGACGAGAGAGACAAGAAAATCTCCTAGTTTTACAACATTGATCGCAGATGATGTAAGTCCAATTACCTATTTGGTGGTTCTGTCTTGCCCTGTGAAGGGGTACCTGGTACCGAAGGTCCAAGTTACTGGGTATGGCAGCCAATATCTTACTTGTGGTGTATCTGGAACTTAAGCTTTTGTCCTTCAAACTATTACACACCAGTGCATTATGTAGGACTATGCCGGTTCATAATACAAGCATCAGACCAGCTTGCACAAAGATTTCCAGACCCAAATAGAACCATTGAAAGCAGACGCCATCCGTAAGTTTTACTAGTTATATAACCTATGATATTACTGAGGAATGCGTTGACTTAAGATCGTCTAACTGCTCCTTAATCTTTGTGATATCTCCACCCCGTACAACCTTTGGTAAGGTTAAAAAACCTAGCAGTAACTTTACCTTCACAAATACCCCTTTGGTTTGCATTTGAACATTAGTGTACATTACAAATGTTGAAAAAGCTATATCATGTAAACCTGTGAATTGGAGAGTGCCCCATTTGTTAAAAATTGAGACTTTTGCAACAGTTGTGCTGGTAATTGTCTACTAAGCTATGCCTGCGAACGGTCATGCTCACAGTACGTATTTGACATTTAGAAAGCCGATTTTGTAATAAGGATCAGGTCCAAATTTGTAAATTTTTACAGATGTAGTTAGAAATGCAAAATTTCCGTCCGTCCACTGAGAAATAGTGCCACATCATGAAAATGCATCTAATTAACTTGACTTGCCAGAATGAATGGAACAATGATTGATGAGCCTAGACAAGCGTACATAGCACTTTTCCCGGCGACCTCTTTTTGGAAGGCCTTTCCAGCATCAGTGATTTATAATCGGGATCTCTGATATTATTCTAATACAAAATTCCCTTCTTTCTGCAACACATACCTTTTGAGCGTTACCATTCAAGTATAGTTTATTTCAGCCAATACCAATGCAACTATGCAAAAATCCTCACAATTTTTGGAAAAACTTGGGAGTGCTCTTCAAAAAATGGGATGTTATGCTTTGAGGTTTTAATCCAAGGTACTTTTCCCTTATATCCACTCCAGCCGCAAAACTTGAAGGAGCAAGATCTAAGAAGCACCACTTACTGAAGATGTACGGACATAGACGACATTCTGCAAGAACTGCAAGTAAAACACTTACTATTCATTAACCAGTACAAGGACGAAGATGATTCCATTATAAGGTCAAGATGTATATAGATACCCTTTTTATTGTATCCTTGGCAATATGTATATAGGTAAATTTTGTATGTTGGTAGCAAGTTTTAAGCATATTATGATGTGTGGCAAAATTTTACGCCAGGATTATTATGGCCAGTAAGTGTTCTTTTGTTTTGCCATAAACTTTCACAAATTCAATTTGCTGTGTTGTAATCCTTTCAGGTGAGCAGCCAAATGACCTGAAACCAATCCATTAGTGTACTGCACCAAACTGTACTAGTGATGGCCACCAAGAAATCGGGTACCCGGGTACTTCTTAACCACAAGCTATGAGACCGGGTTGGTTAGAAAATTTCTGAAAGGGGATCAAATGAGGTCTTCAGAAATTCTAGGCTATTTTTGTATATATTGTCCTCTATTTAAAAAAATGAGAAATTAAGTTCTTATTTCAAGATAAATGGTGGAAATGCTACCTGCGATTATGCCAGTCTCTAAATGCCAGAAAAATGGATATGCTGAATATAGCAGTCAAATGCTGTTTTGATTGTTAAATTCAAACTATATTTACAACACACTTGTTTAGCAAAAAGCCTGGGTTATTAACAAACATGATCTAAATACAAGAGTTCTGAGAGGAATCTGTCAATCAAAGGTAAAACAAAGTAGAGAGTATATTGGAATTACAATAGGAGATGGGAAAAATGGACCGCAAATACAATATAGAAAACATAAATGACCCCACTAGGTGTTTCTTTACTTTAATCCTGAATTATGTGAAGTTTCTTGTTTAGGAACTCATCGTGGTTCAGGTCATGTAAGTATTTGTTAAAGAGACACAGAGCATGGTTTCCTGTGTGCCACAACGGACCAATGTTTTTAACTACTGTCGGTTCATAATAAAGCCCTTTTGGAGTGCAGACATCGCTTGCAGTCGGGAAGGACATAATGGTTATACTTCTGATCAGGATGAGTTTCGGGAGAGTGTATTGAGCCCAGGTCAGAGCAGAGGATAATAGTATTTGTTCAAATCCCCTAGACATGTAAATTGTACGCTCCCCGCTTTCCCTGCCAATACGGCCCCCCACACTGTTGGATATTCAGTAAGCGCAAGTTTCACGCAAGGGATACGCGCCGTGTATGTCATGTACAGGGATTTTGACAAACAGTATAGTGTAGCAAATCGAGGGCCTCCGATTTGGCAAAGTTAAAAGCATAGATTCAAATCTGAACCATACCAGCATTGTATTCCTCGACAACCTTGCAAATGTTGTTCTTACCATCATAGTGACTAGCAACTGTGCATTTGCAGACAATCATCTACCCATCAAAGGACGCCAATCAATTTGTATACAGGGCTCCCTGCAACCGGAAGTATATAACATTCCTCTTGACCGTTGAA
This sequence comes from Ophioderma brevispina, assembly GCA_023653785.1. NCBI lineage: Eukaryota > Metazoa > Echinodermata > Ophiuroidea > Amphilepidida > Ophiodermatidae > Ophioderma > Ophioderma brevispina. Next base: position 26,087 of record JAMKCH010018993.1, on the reverse strand, counting down.
CAAATTCCCCCAACAGTGTCATCTGAGTCTGATCTCCCAAAAGGGCATGTTTATATATTTGGCATTTGGAATATACTGCCAGTATTTTATCAGTATACCGTCAATATATTCATGAGCACTACAACAAACTTTTAATATTACATTTTCAGCACTTATGTCTCTACCTTTTCCCAGTCTACCTCCTTCTGTTACAATCTAATGCAGAAGTTTGTGTGTGTGTTTTTGGATAAAGGTGTCAGGTTCATAGACATTTTTTGGGAAACACTGCTACACGTGTCTTCATTACTAACAATTGTTTCCCAAACGCCATTGCAAAGTGAATCAGAGATGCTGTCTGGATACTCACTGGTCAACATGTAGATATGGACCATTGAATATTGAGATGACAGAAATTCTTAGGTATGGAGTAAATTATCGCACATTGAGTTTCTGTAATAGACTTCATGTTATGTAGCAAGCATAATGACCCATTCGGTTGGTAACTTTCCTTTCTTGTCCAATCAATCACATAATTTTCTTTTTCTTCGTTTCTTCAAGAGTTCATTACTGATAAACTATTGTTCTAAACTAGTTAAAAGGTGGTTGACACACCCGATGACAAAAGCCTCGTCCCTTTTCCACTTTACTCCACCACAATTTGAGATTTGGTATCAAAGAAAGTTCAATATTTTTCTCATTGCTCCAGTGAAATGTAAGCTCAGGAAATGTTTTCCTTTTGATTTTATGAACAAAAAAAAAAACATCTCTAAAAGTGGTTGTCCGCATTAATAACACATACTGTCCGATGGCCAATTTAGTACAGAGTTTTCTTCTACTATCCAAACATCTCAAACGGCTGCATCGATATAACTCAAAAGTTGCAATCATATATCTTCCATATTAGGGAGCAAACAGAAAAGTCGTAACATGATTTGCGGGTCACCCACCTTTTCATTTGATTTAAAAAATATCGGAACATAAGACTAGTGGTAGCTTGAACTGGTACAGCAGCGCCTGCCCATGGTTTTCAATGAACGTCCTAGTTCGCTGACATAAGGCTAGGTTAGGAAGGGTTGGTGACAAAAATTATGAACAAAGAATGCATATGATGATTTTAAGGTGTTCAGCGATGGCCAAATATTGGCTTTATTGGGCATGCTACATTGAGTGTTTAACTGCCGTATTAATTTTCATTTTTTTGGGGTATACCATGATTCATATTAAAGGGGCATTTTGTGATCCACAGCCTCGTCCCCCCATCTTTCCTAAAACGTCGAGATTTATTTATCATCTGAATCGTTGGCCTAAATATAGCATGTGTGCCTAATCTTGTGTGCAAATTTGATTTACTCTGGAAGAAATTTGTAATTTTGTATTTTTTGTCCGTAAAGAGACAGAAATGATAACACAGTGGCCTATGAGCCACCGTGATATAAACATTTCCCCATAATATCAAAACGCCTAGACAATCAACCAAAATTTTGGAATTAACCTCTTGGGGATATCTAGCATAAACAAAAGATAAGCTGCTAGGATCACGAAATGCACCTTTAATTGCTATATTTTGAAATATAAACTAGATAGGTATAACAAAGTATTATATTTTCTTGAAGTATATGAATGACAGAATTTTGTGAGGGCTAGCTTGAATCAGTATTATGCATTATGTGGTTGTCATGGTAATCAACATTTTATTTTTTATGTGGAAGCTGTGCTTAGCCAACAAAAGGAGGGGGGAATTCATAAGCTACATTTTGACATCAAAACCATGAAAATAGCATGAAAATACCATGGTACATTGCAAAGTTGGGTGTTTTAAGTACACACAAAATTTAACACCAAATCAACAACATTGTTTACTTTTAAACCACTAAAATGTAATTATTCAATGTGATAAAGTACTTTTAAACTTGCACACTAAATCCAACTTTTTATGCACATGTATGTAAATATGAATGGGATTTTCCTATAGTTTGCCCATTTTGTATTTTTGAATAAAATTCTAACACTGAATATCAAACTATGTCAAATTTGGTATCAGAATAAGGGTAATTTTGGCTAATTTTCATTGAAAAGGTACTTTACCTAACTAAATGCTCTCATCAAGAGGACTTTCTTCAAGGCATGCCTGCAGGCACAGTAAATGCTTAATCAGTAATTCTACTAGAGTGACCTCATTGATTTCTGAAAGCAAAATTCTGCGACTTTGTGCGTAAACCAGGAAATGTGTGATGATAACTTACACCAGAATGCAAAGCATGAATTGGTCAAAACTCAAGAAATCATGTGGGCCTCACGTGTCTGTTTCAGAACTTATGAAGGGGCATTATAAGTATTTATCAAAAATTTTAATTTCTAACTTTTTAATATTTTGTTTATATGTCGACTGATCTTATCAGCACTGTTAGTGTCAGTAGCACTGGAATGAAGTCATCCTTATTGTCAAAAATATAAGCTTTCATAACCTTTCATATATTCCTGTCCAAACGAGTTTTTGGTGGTTGGTAAAACTTGGAAACCCAAAACATTTTTCCTCTGGTTATTCACACACCCCAAAATAAGTAAATGGATAAATAAAAGACAGAGCTGCCAACTATTATGATTTTCGGTATTCATTTTGAAAAATGTTTTCCCGAATAAAATAAGAACATGATATCTCTTAATAAAAATGTATCAAAAGCAAGAAAATAAGATAAATAAATTAACCAAAACCTTAGGTAAACAGGAAATATTTTTATAAAGTAATAAATGATATAGATTTAAGCTTTTTTTCAGTCGGTTTAAATGGTTTCCGACATTTTTTCTCCCCGACTTTCGGATTGCGCATGCACCTTAATATTTTTTAACCATTTACCTGCTATAGGCTATTTCTTCTGAACTATTACAGTTTTAGTCGGCGGTCACCCAAGTACTATTGTTCACGCTCAAAATTGTTGGACAGGGTCATTTTACATGGGTCTTTTCAACAATACAATAGGCAAACGACCTTGCTTATTGTCCACATTCCCTGCCACTTCTGGCAGTTCAAATCGATGGAAGCTAGGCCCACGTTATTGCATATGCGAATTCAATTCATTGATGCCAGTATATGTAAGGTTTTACATTTTCCGTGGTCTTCGCTTTTCTCAAAAAAGGAGATAGAGTAACACGTACACAGACTTTTTTGTAGCACACAAATTCAATTATGATTGGATGCTTTAAAAAAATTTTGGTGGATTACTAGAACTTCAGAGACCACGCTTAATTCGCCGCTGTTTAATTGGTTGTTTTTAACCACCCAAACACCCTTTCACATCATTTTAGATCACTTAGATTGTAGTTTGACATTCCGCAACACTAAACCTGATTTTAATAATGATTCGGTATTTTTGGACTCAATCAGGACATTTTTCTAGAGTGTTTTCGACCAGCTACTGGTGTCACAGCGATTGTATTTTCTTCTCGTGTACAAAAAGGTAAACACCTGTTGGCGTGACCTCCTAATTGACTGATTAACTTCAGTGGTGCAAGGGATAACCCTACAGGGTGATAAGCTATTAATGATACTCTAACGATTATGGATAGTTTTCTGCGCTATTTTTTGTCATTTATTTCTGTGCTTTATTCCTCGTACTATAAACCAAAACACAGTACAGTTACAATAAACACCCCAACTGATAGCCTTGTGTTGTTTTTAATCATTTTTTCTTGTTGCAATTGCACTCATCTACGTTGTTTTCCATTTCCTTTGAGAGTTTCCACTGGACTGTCTTCTTATTTTCCTCTCCCCCATTTTTACTGTTCAAGTATAGCAAACTCACGGGGAAGCGAAACCTCATTGCACAACTTGCTTTATACTGCGTCCCGATGTGTGTTGGCCCACAGCTGCCACACTCTGAAATTGTTTGATTTACTGTTCCTTCTATGTGACCTTCAATACTTGCTGAAATTTTCAGTTGAAAAGACTCATTTATATCTTGTGGATTAAGGCCATTTGCATACTGTAAATCTTCATTACTTTGTCTACCATTTGCTGGTATCTGTCGGTTCCTGCACGTGTATTTGTTATTGACCGGTTTCCCCCTTCCCAATATGCATCTGTACATGCCTTTTTAGATCTCCGATAGGAAAACCTTATGGCAGCATTATTCGTGTGTCCATCTCTTCTCTGTCTGTCTTGTGTGTGGTCAAACTTTTGGTAGACACGTTCGTTAAATGTTTCTAGCAGTGATGGCTCAAATGTTTTCATACTTGGGATGCTTATACATATGACTGACACGGTTCCTTATGTGGGGTCACAGATGAGAGGGTCAAAGGTCATTTCGGGGTCCCTTAGAGCTCATCCATATCTTGTGCATGTGATATACCCTTTTGGTTAAAATGTGTCTAGCATTTTAGTGCAGTGATGGATCAACTTCATATTGGATGCTTTACACTGATGTAAGGGGTCTTATGTGGGGTCACAGATGAGGCAGGGTCATTCAGAGTCACTTAGGGTCTTTTGACCACATAATTCGTATGACCTATTCCTATTTTATAGTTTGTCAAATGTTTTGTCGCCAAGGGCCGATTTCTCTTTCCCGTCAGTGTCCGTTTGTGGATTGCCAGGATTTCAATGATTGCTGAGACTTTTGGTTTACATGAGGCAAGCTACTCCAGTAAACATGGATCATACCTATAAAATTGAAGAGAAAACAAAACTAAAATATGTTAATGACCACAGTAATAAGATAAACTGATTGTATTTGTAAACTTAAAACTGTCCCATGATTTGATGAGTTTTAGGTTCTATGGGTTTACTTGATAGTTGTTGAAAAGTCAATGTCATTGCACGTTTTTACTGAGGTGTTACGTGCACAAAATATTTTGTTGGTTAAAGAACCTTTTTTTGTTCTTAAAGAACCCTTACAAATCTCATTGGGTTTGTATGTACCAAAAAGTTCTGCAGCCCAAGGAAATGGTTCTTTATAGAACCTTAAACCTTAAAGACCTTTATAATGAACCCTTCAAATCCCTTAAAGGTTTCTTGTAAACAAATAAAGATTTAGGGCAGGAAATCATTTAGGACCCCAGAAGGAATACACCGCTTTTCAAATAACTTGAAAGCCAGAAAAAGGTTTTTTGCGCTTTTTTAATCTTAAGGTTCTATAGAACTCTAGATTGCTACATCTATGGAGCCAAGAGGATTCTAAGTTTGCACATTTGTTTTTAAGAGAATAAGAGTACACGGTACCGGAATAATTATAAATTGCGGTAGATGCTCACGTCGGCATATCCTGAAGAATTTATTTTGATAAAAAATTGCCCTTTCTAAAAAATTAATCATCCCAGAATATTATCACCCACACTATATAAGTATCTATAATTATCTTTTCTTATGTTTGGCATTCGACATAGGGAAAATTCTTCCATTTACTTTGCTTCCTGACAGGTTCATTCTCGTCTGTCCCCTCCTCCTGCTCCGATGAACTTTATTGGTGATTGAGATGGAAATGGTGGCAGACGAGAACAGCAACATGTAGAATTGACGCAATGAATATTGAGATTATAGAAATTCTGTAGGTATGGAGTAAATTATCACACAAGGTGCTATTACTTAGGGATTTTTTGTTGGGTGAAAAACCTACCCATTTGAGGACATAAGAGTGGTACCCCCATATACCACATCAGGACCCCCCGCCCCCATAATAAAATAAGCCATACAATAACTATTAACATGCAAATGAAAATTAAAATAGGCCTATTAAACAAGGTAGAGCCATAGTACATGATGAACTGGTAGCACAATAGCATGCCTCCAGCACAGGTACCCCCAGCCCATGTTTTGACAACAAATACATATGTAGGCAATCTTTGGAGCCAATTATGCTGTTGCATTCATTATTTTGCTAACCTTCATTGCACTGCAGACTTGCACTCGACCGAGCGAGCACTTCGAATGGCCATCAAGGTCGGTGTACCCTGGTGTAGCCTTGGAACTTGGAGTTGAGATTTTGAGGTCAATGATGGCACTGCTCTTGTGACCATGGTGACTGCAGTATATGTACTAGTCCGCGGCTGAGCTTCAGCTTGCGCAACCTATCCAAAACGCCCCAAAAGCTCATATAATGGCTGAGCAGTGTCTTCTCTGACCATGCCACTTGGTACACATGCCAGGGATCACCGCTGAGGGCCAGTTATGAGTATAATTTCCGTATGTTATGAACAAGTGAATCATGGAATGCAAATCAACTCCACCATGCAACAGATTTGAAATTCGGAATTTCCGGAAAGATTCCTTGCTGGTCTTAACCATTTTGATCTCAGACTTCTCAGGGCTGGACATTGCTAACCTTTTCTCCGTTTCACAAACTGTTAGAGTTTTTTATAACCTCTTGGTGAGTTTGTACACCACATTTGGGTTCAGAAACATTTCTGTTCTTGCACACCGTTTGGGGGGTATTTAGACATCTTTTTTCTCGTTGTGATAGACACCCTTTTCTACTCAAAGATCCCCCTTGTCTTTTTTTTTGAGACACAATGGCCACTATTGGATGCTTTATTGTGCCATATTTGGTGCTGGTATTTATTCATTAATGGAATAAGCACATGATACAGGATAAGTGCCAATGGTATAATGTAATTATATGCCAAATTTTTATTATGACACCAAAACAATTTTGATGGAGGGGAAGGAAGATGGGTACAAATTAAACTGCCTAGCCAGCAAATGTTGCTTTATCACTGAAAGTACCAAATGTGATTTTCATATCCCAATGATTCGATTTGCCCCAGATTTTGGTGTCGCATGGCAATGTGAAAGAATAGCCTGCATTCCTTCCTGTCTTGCCCCTGAGCATGCTCAGAGCAAGACTAGAAATCACTATTTTGTATGTGTATGTATGTCTGTTAAAGTTTTGCCCAAACTCTTAGGCCAACTTGCAAGCCAACTTAATCAGAAAACAACTGGCCCAGGTTACTGTGGTGTACTGTAATTCGGGTGAAAAATATGTGGGCCGATTACAGGAGCATTCATTGAAAATCTATCCATTCGTTTTTCTACCACAATCAAATGCTACGATCCCCAAACTTGGTCAGTATAGGCAACTCTGACCCAAGCCACATATGAGGTGTACTCCATTTTGGGAGAGAGGTCATGTGGGACAATTAAAGGTGCATTCCTTTGACAATCTGGATTTGCGATAATTGACATGCGCGTGGTTTCAATAACCAACCTTGTCTTCATAGAATCTTCAACAGCATGGTGACTTCCACTGTTTTTTCTTCCCTCAATCTTACAGGACCTCAGTGTAGTACATAATAGCAGCTACATTTGATCATGCTGCCAAGCTGAAAATTGGTAAAAAACCAACAAAACATGCCAAATAACTGTAAGAAAAAGCACTGTCCAAGTTCAAAACATAGCCTAGCCCTTATGAGAGATACCTTCAAAACTAAGACAAGCGGGCAATCAAGACAAGCCCTATTGCTATGTTGACACATGGCCATCACACTAATATTCTTGGCAAGTTCTGACTCTAAATGCTAACATCATACATGTATATGCTACTCTGTCAAAGTGACATTAACCTTTTCCTGATTTTTTGTACTTCCACTAGAACCTATCCATTCTCAAGTAGTTGAAACTCACAATTATCCCATTCACTGTCAAAAAATCAGTGGTACGATGTGTATGTGAACGGTAATTCAATACTGGCCCCAGGTATGAGCAATCGTGGGTTCGCCTCCCCTTACCAACCTTTGAAGTGATTCACCTCACAGTGCACTTGATACCTGTGAAAAACTGGAGAATGCTGCTAGTCCTTTCCTCATCCTGAGAATGGATTACTGGTTAGGACTGAAAACTTGCTTCCTGCTACTTTGTGGTTCTGCAATTGAGCGTGGCACATGGCTGAATAGTGGAGTAGATGTCTTTGATAGTATCATTTATAAATGCTAGATTACTGAAGGTTGGTGTATTGTCCCCGCCGACGAGTTCAAGAACGGGGGACTATTAAAAAATTAGCAGCGTCCCCCCCCCCGTTCATCCGTCCCGTTCGTTTGTTCCGTCCGCCCCGTGATAAAAATGTTAACCCACGTTGTGTACGTTTATCTGGAGTTCCGTAAGGCTACAATGATGTTACTTGGTGGAAGAATCGGTTGGATGAGTTTCTCGACCTGATTAGATTTTGGGCATAAAATATGCTAATTAGTATCTAATTTTGGCATGATTTATGAAAATTTTTCCCCCAAGGCTGTGTATACACGTTAATCTGGATTTCTGTCAAGGCATATAATGATGTAACTTGGTGGAATGAAGAGGGTTTGGGGGAAAAAAGAGTTCTCAACCTGATTAGATTTTGAAACTGTACCTCGGATAATGCAAAATTCCTTCACTGCATGAAAGCCATCATGGTGCGCATCGTTTTTTGCCATTTTGAAAGGTATTGATATATGCGGCTCGGTATGCAAATGATCAATTTAATATGCATATGCTGTATCGCTAAAACAGTGACATCGAATACAAATTCCTTGCTATGTCAAGACCACTCTGCATACTCTTTTGTGTGAATCGTATTGGGTCAACGGCTTGTGGGCCGATTAAGGGGCATTTTTTAAGGAATTGATTTATTAAATATGCATATTGCTGGATAGCTGAAACGATACATTTGGATATGCAGGATAGGGTGGGGTGTCCGGGAGGGGTGGGGTAGGTTGTCTCAGAGGATGGTGGGTGGGTGTCTCGGGAGGGAGAGGGGTGGGGTGTCTCATAGGGGGAGGGGTGGGGTGTCCTCAATAAGGGTAGGGGTTGGGTGTTCAATAGGGGGAGGGGTGGGGTGTCTCGAGGAGGGGGAGGGGTGGGGTATTGCAGAGTGTTGGGAAGGGTGTTGGGGTGGGGTTATATTGTAGACTTTATCCATTGTAGTTGCATTTATCACTTTTAGAATTATCGCGACATTCGGCGGGATACCATATTTACCATCGCATAATCCGGTTCCCCTTGTTGACCATTGCTGCGCTTAGTCTTCTAGTGCATAACAGCTTGTTTGTATCATGCACTTGTGTGCTAGCTGATGTATTATTAGTTTTGCTCATTCTTCTTGGGATGATTTATCTTCCTGTTCCAGCATTCTGTGAAACACGTATCAGAGATTATCTCTCTTGGTTCTTGATGTGATAGGAAAGCCTCTTCATTGTAAATTTAGCAAACAATAGTAAAGTATGTAATAACACAGAATGAGGTCTCCCTCACATACTTCCTTCGTTAAAATCTCAAGAATATCGTGTTTTTATTTCACTTGGCCTTAAAATTGTATCTCCTACAAAGCAATTGTTGGTATGTACTGCATATCTTTCCTGTTGACTTGTCCAAAGTCATCCATATAATGTTCGGAATACTTTTGAAGCCCTGGGATTGGTAATTTTTGACCTTGTTAACTGCAAACTTGATTTTATGGCGAAAACAAATTGGCCTCTGGGGTTCTCCGTACCCCCTCCCTCACGCTTGTAAAGCCCCAAGTTGGATCTGAAAGGAGACTCACTTGAGACCTCGGTTTAAACTCAGGTTAGTCCTCAAGAGGGGACCTTTTTTCTTACAACATACTCTATAAAAGGTGTCCTTTAATAAAAATTGGTGAAGAAATTCCTCGATGGATGGGCTAGAATAGCCCATCCATGAGGATTTTCGAACCGGTTAACATGTACCTAACTTTCACAGTATTTTGAAAGGAAAAGGTCCACTCTTGTAGGACTTACCCTAGTTTAAACCCAGGTCAAGTTATCTCCCTTTAAGAATACCAGCCCAAGATTTTTTCATTGCATTCACCATTAGGACAAAAGTTGTGTCTTGGGTTTTCATCTGTTTGATGAACCGGGTTGCCTGAACAGCCCAGCCTCCGATTCCATCACATCACCACATTGTCACAAATTGCTTTGCGATCGTATTTTAAGTTTGGCAATTACACGATTGGTTAATTTTGCACTGTGCATGTGCTTTCTCATTGTTAGTTGGTATTCGCATGAATCTCTTGCCTGCTTTTTAATCTCTTTTTATAAATGTTGTAATTTGGAATTTACTGAGTGTAGTTTTCATGGTTTTTAAGTTTTGCTTGTAAAATGTCCTGTACTTTATCATAATGACACAAGATGACACAATTGTGTTGAGTTTTCAGTCAACTTTTAATACTCAATTTTCATCCATGTGCGATAACGAACATCTCTGATACATCACAGATCAAATATTTGTTCCTTCTACAAGTATGCGTCATTAACATTTCAGACAAACTTTTTATTAAGCTAATCAGCCCCAACTTAAACCTGAAGAAAATGTGTGTGGCATATCTGGGTGGGGGTGTGGGCCCTTCCCCGGGGTCAATGCAAAACATCCAAAATGATCCCTTTTTTGGCTATTAAAAGTTCCTTCCTCCCCTAACCAGTGGTGGGTTAGCAAAATTTGTTTATCAAAAATAGGCCAGTGCCATCATTTTAAGCAACAAAATTAGGCTAGTATACACCATCATATAAAGTGAACATCATTTGCCTAAGGATCCAGCTCTCAACTCAACTAAACCAATGCTTGTCTGCTTAACTTGTTGTACTTTATGCGTGTTCCACACTATAACCATGTGGCTCGGACCTAGTCTGAGCACATAGAAGTGGGCTCGGTCCACATTTTATTCGCGTTCTCACTGCCGCTATATAGTACTCCTCCGTGGCCCAAATCCGCTGTGTACGGCCCACTTACCCGGATGTGTTTTGGAGCAGCCAAGGCAGAGTCCGCGGTGATATGCGAGCCGGGCCCACTTACGATGTACAAACTCGTTCCACTGTGCATTGGGTACCACTCCTAGTACCGAGACTCCTACCTGAGGTGGTCTTCGGACCCGTCCTCGATGGTAAGGCCGCGTCCACTTAAACGCGTTCCCCCCGACAAGGAAATGGGCTCGATGTAGCATCGAGTTACCACGTCCTGGTACCAAACATCATAGTGGGAACGCGCCCTTAGTATCATAAGATTTCTTGCAAATTTGTTGGTTTGTTTGCTCTGATTCAATAGGTTTGATAAACATATCTGAAAGTTGCAAAAATGAGTTCGTGTCATTTTGTTACCGTGGACTCGCCCTAATTTATTATCGTAGCCCGAGTGCCATTACGTAAATCTTGATTAATGTGATCACTTTGTTTTTCTATGCGTGTTCTGGACACCCCTTCAAGTTATTCTTACGTTTTCTTGCGGTGCACGATGTAGGGCGTTTCGGTGATGTCAACATTTACCAAGGGGTTATGTAGCAATGCCGAGGTTTAGGATCGGCCTGCTCTGGATTTGCGTTCACCCCCCCCGTCCCCACCCCCCGCTTTCTCAACCATCCTAAAGGTGGATCTCTCTTCTTAGTGGGCTCTGCTTTCCTAGGCATTGGAATAAGAAGGAATTTCCAACTTGGTTCTGAACTCCATGTAGATAATGCCTTGTGCAGTGCATTCTGCTACCCACGGCAGTTGCAAAATCAAAGTAAGAATCACTACAGCAATGTAGTCTGCATCAGAGAAGTCTTCTTCACTATGTCACTTCCAACCTCCGAAATTACACCCTTGAAGCGTTGAAGGATAAATGCCACTGTTCCAGCATCATGCCAAGTCTTGCAAGTCCATCACGGTGTTGTAACATGTTATAATAAAAAATTGTAGCAAACCTTCAAACTTAGATAATTCTCCTTCTTTTGATACAATGTTAAAATTTCCCCTTTCTTTTAGAAGTTGGTCAATAATATACACTTTGTAAGGCCTCCATTGTAAGAAAAATGCGCTCAATACCACTGGTTACCTTTTGGGGTTTGGAAATATCATGAAACCACAACAAATTCAGTATTAAAATTAACAGGAAAAAATTATCTGTCTACTTACCCTGCCATCTTTGTCTTTGCTAGCCAAAATCAACCGAACGGCTGTGTTTGGCCACTGACTTATTGGTAGTGTATGCAGAGAATACTACTGCTGGTTTGATGGATACCCATGTAGTATTGTCAGCATTTCTCAGTTCTTTTATGGGTGATGTTGGTGCATTGATAGGTCATATACAATATATCTTGCTCATCATTTCAACTGGTCAAAGAATGTACATTCAACTTGTCTTAAAATGGTTCACTTGAAAAGATATCAAGGCACTCAATACTTCCAGTCCTATTTTTGAAAAAAATACATCCAGATAACAGCTTTCTAGTGTGATTATTGTGTTGTATGATGTGCCTCTAATGATATATGCATAATTTTGAACTTGAACAGTGACGCAAATGCATTAATCACCGCAGGTAGCCACAGATGACCTTCAGTGCTCGAAAGAAGCCAGGACACATTAAAATCACCACTTGTGAAATCTTGTTATTATTTCGGGTTTATTAAAACACAACATACAAAGCAGCGAAAAATGCTGAAAACGTATGATTTCCATTAAAATGCATATATATTCGTATGATTTACATTAAAATACATATTAAGGATAAGTGTTTATTTTATATGTGCGAGAAGTACATTATTGTTGGTTTACAAGAGCCCTCAGTATGGAACACTTGGGCAAATCCAGATGTCACTGTATGTTGAGCTTAGTGCTCTATATACCAAGATCACCTCAATTTAAGTCGAGATTAGCTCACTACAGAGTTGCACAGTGTGGCAAAATATGCCACTAGTTGATGTAATGCGATTGCTTGAATAACAAGGTAGTCCCTCATTTAGAAGCACAGACAAGGTTTTTGACAAACTGGAGTAAGAATCAAATACTGTGTTTATGGTATGAGTTGGGGATGAAATTACTCATCACTTCTGAGGAAATTCCATTTTTTCGTACAAGGAACTTAGGAGACAGCGTTTAAGGGCTTGATGGACTCTAACTGATTCCCTTCAAAACAGATCTGGATTTGTGGTCTCTCGCTTCCTGGAAAGCTGTGATGGTGCAATCCTGACAGCTGTGCTGCGTAAAAGATGTCATCTTTTAATTTTGTGTTTACACACTGCCTGGGACTTGGGTCACTGCTGACCAGATTAACTCAGTGTTCCATTGGTTAGACAGTCAACGGGAACTTTCTCACAATTAGCGAGACCATAGGCAATTTTGACAGCAGCAGATTGCCCTAGATTTTCTAGCTAGCGTGTCTCGCCACGAGGCGTATATTCAATGAACGCAACCCGATATCAGCTCATGTGCCCAAACTTGTTTGCCGATGGAGGTCAGTAATTGCTTCTCTTTCTCCCTAAACTACAATGGGTGTGAAGCCCATGAATGTGCCTAGCCGAGTCCAGGATAGGTGTTAACGGGTAGAGGGTCGAAGTACAGTCAATATCAGGATTATTCGAAGAAAATACTTTTTTATGGGAAGACAGCAACTTGTAAATAAAATGAAAAAATGAAAAAACGTCCAGTGGAAGGAGATTGGGGAGTCAGCCAAAAGTTACCATTGCCTAGTCTGTCATGCTAGTTGATATCAATGTAACTAAAGTGCTGGAACCATATCAGAGTGGACTGAATTCTTGCATTTTGTTGGCTGCACGTCTTTGGGGAGATAAGTCATGCGATAGTTAACTTTTGCTCGTTGAAAGTTCAATCTGAATTTTTGTTACCAGGAATCTTACTCTGTTGAAGCCACTATCTTCCAGCTTGGTGAGAAATGGGGTACACTTGACATTTCGGGGTTCAAAGCCGTTGTCTATTGCAGAAGCATAATGTCGTTATTATCACCTCTTTTCAAGTCAGAAAGATCTAGATTATTGAGAAATGTCTGATGGACAATCCTTACCACTTAACTCTGTGCGTGGATATCTCAATAAACTTAGGGAGGGAGAGATGTGAACACCATAACATTGATTGAATCTTGCACCGTATGGCCGACTACACAGACAGTAAGTCACTCCTCTTGCAGTACTTTGCCCTTGTGCTTTTACGTAGGACTTCTTTAACCTAAAAGAGCCGGGCTCTTTGGACCCATTCACGATGGGGGCGGGGGTCGGGTTTCGCCCCCTAGTATCTCGGGAACGGATTGATGAACTATCATATGTGTGGTACCAATGGATAGCTAGGACTCTCCGATCCATTTCATACCCAAAAAAGTAACCAACCCAACCTTGTTGAACGTCCACAGTGACGTAAAACATGACGTCTTCCGGAACGGATTGCAGGAACTATTCATATGTGTGGTACCAATGGATAAACTATGACTTCTCCAAGTCCATTATACAAAAAAAGTAAAACAGACCTGTATGACGTAACAGTGGACGTTAAACATGACGTCATCCAAAAAATGTGAAAACATCGCCAAAAAAATCGCAAATTCATGGTTTTTCACCATTTTTTCAAGCAATAAGTTGGATTTTTGGCCAAAGTATGCGCACAACACATGCTCTTACTACAAAAAACAAATAAAAAAGATTAAAAAACATAGTGTAAACTGTGTCCTTAGCACAAAAAAAATGGATTTCCTGCTGTTCTGTGTAATTTCATGGGAACTAGCTTTTCTCGGCACGCAGTGCACGATTTACGCAACGCCGCGTCATAACAGCAGGTCCGATTTCTTCAAATGGTCTTCAATCGAGCGCAAGGCTTCAAAGAAAAAAGTCATGCAGTTTCGCATAAAAAAATAACGAAACAGGTGAGATTACGACAAAAAATGTCGCAGGGCGGAGGAAAAATTTTCAGTGTTATTGTTTTTATACTTAAATAGGGAAAAGATTAAAGATATTTAGATAACGTCTGAGTGAATAGAAGCCTTGAGGAGGTGAACCAGAAACAGGTCTTATGCTGAAATCTTTGACACTTTGACCGTGTTCTACTCTTAAGTGTATGTTTTCCAAAATGTAAAAGGTTCCATACATCATTAGAAAACATTCTTGAGAGGGAATATAAAATTAAAAGTGCTTTTGGTATTGGAAAAGCATATCATTTGAATTCAAGGCTAAAAGGGTGTTGTTGAAGAGATTGGATGAGTCAGCCCAAAGATACCATGCTAGTACTTGTCACTGCTAAGTTGATATTCAATGTTCACATAAAGCTGCTGGACCCATATCAGAGTGGACTGAATTCTTGCATTTTGTGCTTGCACGTCCTTTGGGGATATAAGTCAATGATTCGATAGTTAACTTTTGCTTACGTTTTGAAAGTTCAATCTGAATATGTTACAAGAGAATCTTCACTCTGTTGAAGCCACTATCTTCCAGCTTGGTGAGAAATTGGTACAGCTGACAACTTCCTCGTCTCGGGGTCAAATGCCGTTTTCTATTGCAGGAAGCAATAAACTGTCAGTTATTCTCAACCTCTTATTCAGTCATAAAGATCTAGATTTATTGATAACATTCTGATGGACATCCTTACCACTTACACTCTGTAACTCTGTGGCGTTGTATATCTCAATAACCTTAGGGAGGGAGAGATAGTGAACACCATGAAATATTGGAATCTTGCAAACCTTATGGCCGACTACACAGACAGTAAGTCACTCCTCTTGCAGTACTTGCCCTTGTGCTTTTAACGTAGGACTCTTAACCCTAAAAGAGCCCGGGCTTTTTGGACCCATCTCACAAACCGCTGGGGGGGGGGGTCGGGTTCCGCCCCCCTAGTATCTCGGATACGGATTGATGATGAACTACTCATATTTGTGGTACCCATGGAAAGCTATGACTCTCCCGAGTCCCTTGATACCAAAAAAGTAACAAACAATACCTTGTTGTATGACGTCACAGTGCGTAAAACATTACTTCTTCCTCGGAAACGGATTGATAACTATCATATGTGTGGGTACCAATGGATAACTATGACTGTCCCAATTCCATTGATACAAAAAAGTACAACATACCTTGGTATGACGTCACATTGACGTAAACTGACGCATCCAAAATTGGGTGCAAAACTCGCAAAAAATCCGCAAAATTCATGGTTTTTTCACATTCACCATTTTTTTTCAACAAAATTGGATTTTTTTTTTGGCCCAAGTAGCACACACACATACTCTTACTACAAATAAAGTCAATAAAAAAGATAAACATAGTGTAACTGTATCCTTAAGCACAAAAAAACTGGATTTCCTGCTGCTCTGTGTAGTGTAATTTCACTGGAAATAGCTTTTCCTTCGCACGCCAGTCACGATTACGCAACGCCGCATCATAACCGCAGGTCCTATTTTGTTTCAAAATGGTCTTAAAATCGAGCGCAATGCTCAAAGAAAAAGTCATTCAGTTTCAGCATTTAAAATACGACAGGTGAGATTCGACAAAAAGTTCGAGGGGGTGGGCAGGAATCATGTTTCAGTGCTTTATTTTTTGTTATACGTAAATATGGAAAAAGAGTAAATATCTTTGTAGAATAACGTCTGAGTGGAATAGAAAGCCTTGAGAATGCTTTGACACCGAACAGGGTCCTTCTGCTGATCTTTGACAACTCTTGCCGTGTTCTACTCTTAAAGTGTAATGTTTTTCAACAACTTTAAAAGGTCATACATCATTAGAAAAATTCTTGAGATGGAATATCAAATTAAGTGGATTTTGGTATGAAGCATCATATCATTTGGAATCAGGCTAAAAGTTTTGTTGTTGAAGATCTGGTTTCCTCCAATGTTGCTGTCATTGTAGGCTAATTTTGGCATGAGATAATAATGGATCTTCAAAATTTTCCTGAACTTTTTTCGTCAAACTTAAGGGTGGGATCTTCTCGATCAGGGGACTATACTTGGGGTCAGTACGCTATATGTACACCTACATGTAATACGGTATTCTCCTTTGTTCATGTCCACATTTTGAAACCTGCCCAAGAAGGACATTGGCCAATAAGGGAGAGCAGGATGGCCCCTCTATAACTCATAATAGTGATATATTTCATGTCGTTTGAGTTTGTGTTCGACATCTACCATGTACGCAAGGTGTTTTTTATCCCCAAAATACACTTGTATCAAGAAAACAAATGAGAAAAGTCTGAGAAAGACTTCAGGTGGCATGCTCTCTGGAAAAAGCAAGCTTAGAGCATGCCCTCCATTTCATGACCATTTATTACTTAATTAAGAAACAAGGAAAATGATGCATAGCTGCCGTTTGTCATGGAGCATGTAAGTGACGCCTAGATAGACTTTTTGTCATTCCATAGGCTACAAAGAGGCTGCATGGGGCAGCCCTTTATAACAATACCCAATATCTCTTAGCTTATGCTTGTCAGAGTATTTGGATTATATAACCTTCTTCACATCAAGCGACTCCTCTGAAATACAACCCAATGGCCATGACCGGGCTATTTATAGCATTAGCAAGATTATACACTTTTGAGCTAAAGAATCAAATATCATTCCCCTGGGTGCAGTTCAATAGCTTTCATTCCCATTGGTATTGAGTCACATACATCCCCTGTATTTTAGTAATGATTTATGATCACCCGGACAGCAGGGTCAGCTATTGTACATGTACCTCATCCAAGGCTACTGAACAGTGCCCTTGGTAGATTAGCATGCCCTTCCTCACTCAGTGATGTGGTATGGTTTTGTATGTAAAAATGTTGTTTGTGGTGTGGCAATGGTCCATTTAGTGGGTTCCCTTTTTTCCGGCCCCCAGAAAACAAAAATGCAAACTGAGGTCTTTTGCCAACCCATTCCACCAGCCAAGAACCAGAACGCCACTCACATATATTTTGTCTAAATAATATGCACACTCCTTGCACGCGGCAATGGTGGTTCTTGAGGGGGAATGGTTCAAATATGGAAAAATGTAATAACCGCATATGACCTGTATTATAACTTTAAATAAAACCAACTTGGGGGACTTTCTGTGAAGTGGTATTTTTTGAAAACCCCCAAAAGGTTGTTTGGACTTGGTTCGCTTTATTATGCAAAACGTTTCAATCACTATACCGTTCTCATGAAAACTATATAGGGCGCCCTTCATTCCTGATGCCGGCGATGTCCTTTTAGAAATTACAGAATAGAACTTCATGTACATTACATCTACAGTGTAAACCACAACAATTGAAAACCTTGGCCATACACATTCTGCATGTGCCCAAAGCTACAAGTAATTACTGTATTCTTTGCCCATGGATGTTGATATAAACAAAAATAGGCAGAACTAGACATGTTCTGTTACTATTTGAATTCTTTTTAGACTGTCTCTTACTTGTTTTAAGAAGACTCTCTCTTCCTTGCTTTAAATTCTTCCCCAAGATGGATGCCGTGCCAGTCCCCTGTAGCAGGGTACGTTCAACGCCAGCAATTTCACCTCAAGTACAACTTCATTATGCTTTACTTTTCATCCTCGCTTCAATATGCCTCTTGCGCAGCATTTTGAGCATCGTACACCCCTTAATTGCTGTTATTGTTTTTCTTGATTGTCGCCCGGCTGAACTTCAAATGCTTGATTCCTGTCCCAGTGCAGAAGCTCCATGTTGAATCTGTTGATTGCTGTTGATTGCCCTGCTTAAACCGCAATGCGACATGAATTTCCGCTTTGGGACCGGCCGACCACATTTGTGAACAGGTTATTCATTTGAATTTGATGTTTGCCCGACGAACGAGCATGGGTTCCATCAAGACCTGGAACGATCGCCTCTTATATACAGGTTCTAAGTGTTTTGGCAATGGTCCAGGGCTAAAAATAGTTTGCATGCGTCTTGTCGTTTTAGGAGTTTCAATCACCTTGGCTTTGACCTCCTTTAAAAAACATAAGGATTCATCCCCATCAGGCAGAGATTGTGGTGGGGTTCATTGTGCAATCTTTTTCTACGTCTGATTTTATCATCCTTCTCTTTAAGCTGTTCCTCGCTGCAACTTATTTCTTCTTGAACTGACGTTGCACCTTTGATAACATCAGGTACTTGCACACTGGTTGTGCATAAATTTTTCATTTCGCTTGAGAGAGCTGCCAATTCTAGCTAGGAACCTTGTTGACCCTGATGTTGTTGCTGTTACTATTTCAAATGACTATGGGACTATTCAATAAACTCAATCTAACTCTTCTCATCATTCTGTCTTTTCTTGTTCTTTAAACAATTTGGCACTTTCATTTCTGCAGACGTTGGGCAGTGAAGTGATAAAGTCGCTTTACCGACTTATTTCTTTGTCTCTCATCAGCCATGCAGTACTTCTTATGGTCCATGCCAATCGCTAAAGAAACCCCCCCCCCGATTTTCCCGGAAGTGGTCAACATTTAGTTCAGAAGAAAACCCTATATTTTTGTCCACCCCCGCCGAACGAGTTCGGTACGGGCCTATGAAGAGCAGCGTCCGTCCGTTCATCCGTTTGTCCGTTCGTCTGTGACAACAATGTTAACCCATGTTGTATAACATTTATCTGGAGTTCCGTAGGTGACAATGATGTAACTTGTGGAAAGAAGCGGGTTGGTGAGTTCTCGACCTAATTAGATTGTGGCCGTGAAATATGCGTAATTTAAGTACTACCACCTAATTTGCATAATTAATGAGAATTTTCCTGCAGGCCTGTTACAAGTTTTCTGGAGTTCTGTCCGGCGCATAATGATGTAACTTGGTGGGAAGGAAGCAGACTTAAGATTTCTGACCTTGATTAGATTTTTGGCGTATTTCGAGGCAATTGAGTATGCAAATGGAGCTAATTAATATGACAAAAATCAGCGTAATTACTATTTTTCTTTGAAATCGGTACCTTGGATACTCAATATTCCTGCTCTTCATATAGCCTTATCACATGGCACATCTTTTTTTCATTTTCTGACAGTATGTGATATATATGGGCTTAGGTATGCAAATGAGCTAATACATAATTGCTTACTTGCTGTCTCTCTGAAACGGTACAATCGGAATATGCAAAATTCTCCTTCGCTACATGATATATCTAGGCTATGGGGAGTGTTGTGATGCAGTTGTGAGGGGTGAGGGTATGGGTTGGGGAGGGGGTTTTGGTGTTGAGGGAGGGTGTTGGGTGTTGGAGAGGGAGTGAGTGTTGGGTAGGGGTTGGGTGTTTTGTGGGTGGTTTTTTTTGGGGGGGTTGGGTATTGCGGGGTGTTGGTGCGGGCGGGGTTGGGATATTGCGGGGGAGTTGGGAGGGGGTGGGGTGTTGCATGGTGTTGGGGAGGGGGTGGGAGTGTGCGGGGTGTTTTGGGGAGGGGTATTGGAGTGTTGCGGACGGGATGAGGGTTGGGAGAGGGATGGGGGGTTGGCGGGATTTTTGGGAACTGGGGATGCGGTTATAGGGTCTTGGGTAATGGTGTTGATAGGTGTTGAGGGGTTGGGGGGGGGAGGTTTTGCGTGGTGTGTTGGGGTGGAGAGTGGTGTTGGGGCAGTTGTGGGGTGTTGGTGTTTTGGTTTGTTGGTTTGGGGGTTTTGCGGGTTGTTGGGGAGGGGGTGGAGTGTGTGCGGGGTATTGGGGAGGGGTAGGTGGGTGTTGAAGTTGCATTTATCACATGTTAGTGATCGCAACATCGGTCGGGAGACTATTTTTACCGGCATCTCGTAAATACGGATTCGCTTGGGGTTCTCATTAACCCTGTGAACTCTTACTATAGCTAAAGGTTGTTTGGTTTGAAAGTTATAGCAAAAATGTGCCCTATTTTTGTCGACCATATTTTAAAATTAAAATTTTACATCAGTACTCCCCCTATGGGGCGTACAAATCACGTTTTAGCTCTCGCATCACAAACTGATCTGAGATATCGGCACAAAACTTTACAGACGGGGTTTTTGGGAGTCAAGGCCATCTATCAAGAGTAGAAACTTCTTATCCTTAAATCAGGCCATCTCCCTTTACCCAGCTTTACTCTGTGTGTTTTTAATTAAACCAATGCTATTGGTAACAACTACCTCTTTTCCGTTTTAAATGGTTTGATTGCCATCTCCAATTGTGGTTACCTTAATATTTACGGTCAATATGCCTTTGTCGTTCCTTGTCTGAAACTTTGTTTTTTGCAACTGTGATTAAGGCTGCTTAATTTGTTTAAGGTGCTAAAAACTCTGCTTCTGTATCTTCAGTCAGGGTGCCTCTGTCTGTATTGCTAAAGGAAGAAATGTGCAAGTTGTCATATCATGCAACCCCTAATCTATTTCTACACAGCATAATGCAACACATACAGTAGATTACAAAAAACAAAGACCCGTAAACATTGACTTTGATGATCAGTGAGATAGCAAATAAATTTATTCACCTGATTTTAATTCCAAGCTCCTGTCAAGATAAAAGATAAATATTTGTTTCACCAATGAGAACTTTACTATCAAAGTTGTTACATAAGCTGCACCAGTTACTGACCAGCACACCTTTGAAATGCTTTTTGCCATTGGCTTTGATCTCTTGATTGGGGGTTTGTACCAAAACATTGACCTGCAATTAATACAAGAATTTTCACATAATCGCGTCAATATTGAGTTTAGAATTTTAATGCAAAACTAAAAACAAAAACCAATGTGAAGCATTATAAAGTGAAATTTAAAAAAAATTATATTAACCATTAATACCTTATTGCTGTTGTCTATGTTAGTAGGCCTGCAATATCATACTCAATGTCTGAATCTTTCTCAGTCATCAAAAAGCACAACACACTCATTGATGGGAGCCTGACTCGGTTTTTTCCAAGGCTACAACTTCCGTTACCCTTGCAGAAGTAAGGTAAAACTTTGTCCTCCTCTGAAGTATGAAGTGAGGAGCGCGCGTATACCCAGTGCCGCCTTTCATTTGGGCAATGCACGTGTGCATTGCCTACTCACGCGCGTAAGCCCTCGAAATCGGTACAATATATACGCCCGCGTCCTCGTTACTTCGTACTTTGAGCTGGACAGAGTATAGAACTATGCACTTAAAGCATGATGATTAAGTCTTGGAAATTACTAACACTGTATCGATAATGGAAGGAAATAATCATCACCATACAATTTGAAACTCTTTTTTGCAAATGGTTACTAGAACTGTCAGAGGGATACCTACCTCCTGGACCTCTACCTGGACTGTGCCCTGCACCACGTTTGCAGCAATTATTCCTGTGACTGCTCTCTTTTGCTGTGTGAACCTCACCAATTGTGCAAACTCTGGCAAACACATTGTGTCATTGTCTGAGTACTGGTCTTCACATTTGATTCTTTTGAGGGTTGAATATTGAGAAGCCTGACTATCGTGATATACTAAGATTTGTTTAATATATCAAAGACATAGTGAATTTAAGTACACCTATCTAACCTGGTCAAGTCGCCCCCAAACCATGTCGCCTCCATGCCAACTCGCCCCCACTGCAAACAAAGTCGCCCCCAAACAAGTCTCCCCCATGCCAATTCCCCCACTGTAACAGTCGCCCCCCAACAAGGCGCCCTGCCAAGTCGCCCCCAACCCACGCAATTCGCCCCCAACTCCACCAAGTTCCCCCCCCACTCACACCAAGAGTCAGTGCCCCCGGCCCACTTCTCATGCACTAATACCTCACCCTAATCCAACTCAAGATGTGTGTTTGTATTTAAATGTGGGTACTTTTCAAGGAAAGCGGGTGATCTCCGCGGAAATATACGTATGTATTTAACTTAGGTTGTCCGCTTCGCTGCATGCATGGCTGGATCAAGGTAGTCATATAGTGCACAAGAGATTTTGAAAATCACAAATTTATAAACGTGAGTTAACCCTAATATACGAGCAACACAGACGCATACTTTAATAATTCGGAATTACGTTTTCGTTAGGACTGCTCTATTTTAAGGATATTCGAGTTACACCTATTGAAACATATCACTATAATTCATTTTGCTAATAGCACGTGGTGCCGGGTGCAATATTGGCATGATGGATGAATGTTTATTTTAAAAAATCTTTGCCGCTTTCCTCCAGTGGAGTTTTTATTTCTTTCACTACTATTTCATTATGTATATAAAACATAACCAATACTGTTGGTATTGAATTTAACATTTATAGACTAGCGGGCCTTGGTTGTCAGTAGAACTAATATAAAATACACAGCTATAAACCGGATGTGCGATCGATAAGGCCTATAAATCAACTTTAATTGCAACCCCAATTTGCAATCATAATAATGGAGTGTTGACACTAACTTGTGGGATGCATGCTCGCGAGAAATAAATAATTGGTTTATTCATGAATTAAATTTCCTCCTGGTTATGCATATAAAACTTAATTCTGGGGCAATTTCATTTAGGAATACTTGGATACAATTGGGTTTACTTTACTCTAAAAACTGTAATATGAATAATCATATGTTGTTACATGTTTTAATTTGAACTCATGGACCTAATCAAGTAAAACTTCTGTTTCTGTGACTTTAGCGTTTTTGGTTTGGCGTAATTTGTAATGAGGCATAATATGTTTATAAATCATTGCATTGTAACTAGAGGCTATATCTTAATTTGACACAAAAGCATTGCCAAGGTCTATTCAACGGAATTCACAATTGTCTTTCCAGAAAAATTGTTTATATTTTTTTTTTCAGATTCAGAGGACATTGATTCCATACTAATATTCATTATCGAGTTAGGGTCTCTTACCTGTATTAGAAGACAAATTTTTCAGCAATCATTTTGATAACTTGGAATATACCCCCAAAAAGCAAACTTGTATACGGGTGGCTGTTTGAAAATTTTACCTTCTGAACAAAATGTATATACCACCAAATGCTGCAGGACAGACTTCACACCCTGTTCTTATCTTCCTCAATTTTAGAAGCACACTTTTAGAATTTTTGTTCATGATATTTAATAATTTAACTAATAACAAACAAAGTAACAATTGAAGTCATAATTCGCAGTGCTTAATTGTGTAGCTATATGTCGCAAATTCCATCCGTCGGGGGCTCAGAAGAGGATATTTAATTTTTTTACAACCGTGGAATTGTATTTCTGTCAACTTTTCACCTCTTTTTCACCTCACACTCGGAGCAACTTGGTTGCTTTTTTCGGACTAACTCACGCAGTTTTACGTGATAAGATGTAAAGGTTCAGAGAATGAATTTAGAGTTTTTTAAAAAATGTTCACTTTCTCTGCCCCCCCCCTCAAAAAAGAAGTCGGGTGCCCGCACTGATTATGAAAAAAATTATGGAGTGCGTTTTTATATATAAAATACTTTTAGAGAATTCCCCCCCCCCCCTCGGAAAATATACCCATGTACATTTGTATTTCCTTCAAACTGGAGGTGGAAACTCACTGGTAACCATTACCCGGAAACTTGTCTCTGCATTCCTACGTAGGGACGACAACAAGATTATCCCTTAATTAGACCAATATTAAAGAATGACTGGACTACAAGGGTCCGTATGTCATCATGTATTGTGTTTAATGGGGGGGACTGTTTTGGTATCTGTCATCAATAATTTGCATCTAGGCGTTTCTGATGCTCGGGGGGAAAAGCCCTCAGAAGGAAAGCACTCGTCAGCTTGCTCCCAATCAAGGGTCGTCGGAAAAGAAACACAAAAGTAGAGATAGTAAGGGTTGGGGGCGAGGGGAACATTTCCAAAAAAACAAAACGCGGGGGTCGTTAATGGGTGGACAAAAGTGAGTACTATCGTTGAGAGAAACACATAAGTGAAGACGCACACTACGGTTCACGAATGTATTATGGGCCTACTAACAGAACAGGTTACGCTTCCAAAAGAATTCCTTTCCAAAATATTTAAATATGTCTACCGGGACGTTTAAAATTAAAGATTGGTCTACTGAACAGCACTTATATGGGGTTATGGGGTGTATAAACCCGGGAGCTAGCACACATTTGTCACACATCTCAAGTACAAAAGGTTTGAAGTGATTAAATATGTTGTACAGACTGAACATGACCCCTGAAACGTGATTCTTAAGTGCCGCAAGTGGTGCCTTACGGAGAGGGGGCCAAACAAAGTTTTGTACAGGGGTTCAATTTGTAAATTGATCCAATCATGTTTGAAAGCACACCTCTTATGTGTCTAACCATAGGATTCAAAAAGGTATAGTTTGTATAGGTACACCTAAAGTTTCCTAGTTATAGGCTAAAAACAGCAAAAATCAATAAAAAGGGTCATTTCAGTTGTACAGGGGTTCATTTTAAAGTGCTCTCCGATTTGGGATAAAAAATGGTGCAATTATTGGTGTAGCTCAGAGGATAAAATTAGAATAGTTTTGAGTGTCTCAAGCTTGCTTAAGAGTAGGGGGTAACAAGATTCAAGCCTTCCCCCCCCCCCCCCCCCCCCCATTGAATGCAATGGACGTTGACCTTCTTTGCCCCCTACGTCTGAACCTAAGCCTTTAAATAGTCAAAACCTATTCCCCTTATTTTAATCCTATAACTCCCCAATATTTGCACCATTGTTTAATCCAAATCGTAGCAACTTTAAAATTTTGCCCCCTGTACAACTGAAATTGACCTTATTATTGATTTTTGCTGTTTTTAGCCTATACTCTGAAACTTTAGGCTGTCAATACTACAACTATACATTTCTGAATCCTTATGGTAGACACATAAACATGGTGTGCTTTTCACCATGATTTGATCAATTTACAAATTTGACCCCTGTTACAAACTTTGTTTTGGCCCCCTCCTCCTTAAGGCACCATTGGCAGCACTTAAGAACCACGTTTCCAGGGTTCCTGTCAGTCTGTCAGCATATTTTAATCACTCAAACCTTTTGTACTTGAGCATTTGTTACAAATGTGTTCTAGCTCCAGGACTATTCTGTCATGTGGGCCTATAGGCCTATGGCTGTGTTTGTTTGTATTATGGCTAATTTCATAGGAGTCTATTTTTTGCATTTATTTTATTAACATTTTTATTTCATCAATATCATCACACAACATCATTTCTCTTTTTGGAAAAGTGGTAGTCCTTAAAAGGACGTTGGATGGTTCTTGGATTGACATCGATCATCGATTTGCGGGCATTTGTCGTCAAAGATAATAGGTTCATTGATTCGTTCCAAAGTTGTTCCCT
The DNA here is from genome assembly GCA_023653785.1 of Ophioderma brevispina. Lineage (NCBI taxonomy): Eukaryota > Metazoa > Echinodermata > Ophiuroidea > Amphilepidida > Ophiodermatidae > Ophioderma > Ophioderma brevispina. The sequence continues at coordinate 278 of JAMKCH010018993.1, read as the reverse complement.
TCCGAAGGAAGTGGATTCGATCGATCGATCCTGACCTGCGATGACTCAGACTGCTCAGACCCCGAACATACAAGTAAAGCCAGTGATTATACATTTTTTTTGTAGTAAATAAAGAGCCTGAACATACTGAAAATAGCTCCATGTTTAAACAAAGTCGCCCCCAAAATAAAAATAGCCCTGGAGCTAGCACACATTTGTACACATCCATGTACAAAAGGTTTGAGGGATTAAATATATTGACAGACTGACCGGAACCCCGGAAACTTGATTCCTTAATT
>JAMKCH010018992.1:0-21647 GCA_023653785.1 Ophioderma brevispina | reverse complement strand
CACGCGGTCGAGCAGTCACTTACAACATTGCGCTATGCAAAGTAGTGGCGGATCACAAAAAATACAATTTTTAAAATCGCTCTATTATTGAGGCTATTATGATATATGGTCAAAAACTTCATGATATAACTGCAGAAAGATATGAAATCTAATTAGAATATCGAAAAACGAGAGCCTCAACGATGCATGTAAACCCTTGCTTATGATACAGGGTATCTACAGCCTGTCTCAAAAAACTGTATAGGTGAAAAAGTGCCCTCTTTGGCAAATTACAAAATATAACTGTGACATGTGAACTTAATCACCTTCAAAGGAACAGTTCTTATTCGCTTTCAAATGCGTTTGTTCTGTTCAGATTGTCTGTTGGTAATCTCGAGATGTTTAGTAAACGCCGGACGAGTCAGGCGTGTAAGGCCAACTTTCGTGAACACTCCATGACTCAGTGACTGATATCTCCACAGGTACGTTAGACTGTGATATGGTCATTTTCATGATTTTTCATATTAACAGAAAATCAGGGGATGGATTGAAAATCGGTTTTTTGTAAAATGGAACACAAAACCCGAATGTTGACTTTTGTAAAATGGTAAACACTGGTCTCTACCCCGATGGTGTCACTTCCTATTCAAAGGCGTAACGCGTGATCGTTCCCCAAGTCAAAAATACGGGTCCCCTTTTCGTGTAGTTTCAAGTACATTCTCAGCAATTTTGACCCCTTTATTACATGGAAACGGGTACAAATTAACCTTAACAAGGAAGAGTCCTTAAAAAGACAATCTGCCCTAATGAATTAGCTTCTGACATAAATTAGGCCTTGTTATATTATTTTGCATACTGAACACTAACATAGGATGGGGAGCAGGAGCCTGCATAGTATTTAAGGACACACCACCACTCTTGTGTCATAATGAAGATATGCTATTAACATTAGGGGCGCGATTAAAGTCCATACTGCAGTAATTAGTTACTAAGTTCCATGGTGATGTGATGATGCGGGATGTGACTATTGTATTCACATCCTCCCATTTGCATAACTTCAAAAAAATTATATTTAATTAGGCCCAAGAGTCATTGCTATTCGCGAAGTTTTTACACTACCAAAAGGTTGACCTTCTTTTCTTAAAATTATTAAAAACATGATGAAAGTCATAATCGCCACGAAGCCTGTTTTTGTTTTTGTTGTGCATCTTATACTGCATACCAGTGCATTAAATCACCACTAATTAATTAAGCTGATGTGAAAATACCATCTTCATATGAATACAATGCGTCTTTAATTAGTGCAAATTACAAAGAAAATTGTTACTTGTGTATACATATATATAGTTTAATGGACTAGTGTGGCTCCTGCAACAAAAAAATAACCACATGAGTCTGAGCTTTTTTTTCTGGTCTATTAAAATAATATTCAATCATAGGCCTATCAATAGCAAATAATGGAGAAGGCCTATGTTAACCTTATGACTAACGGTCTTGTATTATTAATGTGATTTTACACTTTCACATACCACAAACTATGGCTAATTGTAATGGCAATAAAATTTAAATCCAGTTATATGGTATTTGTAATTTATAAAATCTTAGATTCCATTTTTCAACATCCAAGGAAAAGCAAATTCTGCGGAGGTATCTATCGTATTGTAAGTACCCTAATTTTAATCGGCAAGGTGACCTATGTGCTCAAGGTGTCGTGTGTTTTGAATAGAGGGCTCTGGTTAAATCTAAACAACACTTTCTTGAGAGTAGCTCCTTGAACTTCTTTTATCTTGGTTTTTCCCTAATATCTCACTTTGTAAAACTTTGCATGCAACTTGGCTTTCAATTACCTTTTGTGTCAAATGCTAAGCACTACATTATAAAATGTTTGTTGTAAATCACTCATTATGTTGCTTTGAAATGGTTGGTAGTACACTAGGAACACGAGCATTATTATTTCTCATTGTAAAAATATTACATAAGCATGTTGTTAAGGACAGGTCAATCCCACGGCCCGAGGGAGGTCATGCAATATGACCATATGCAATTAAAATTTGACCCAGATCAAGCAATATGTTATATATAACGACAAGTCAACTTCCACCACAGCCGAGGCATGTACCATGCATATGGTGCACCATTGACCCAGATCAAAGGTGGGGTTTTGACCCTGGGTGTGGTTCTAAAAAATTTCAGACCTCCACAGGTAAGAACAAATTACGGGGACGAAAGGAACCACCTGCATTGTATTCATCCGCATGAACAAATAGTCCAACATGTGTTAATAATACTTTGGTGGCAATCCACATGAAGGATGTTCAGCTATCTGCTTTTCATCAACTGTCAACAGGAACGTGGTACCCTTGTTAGTAGATGGTGGGTAATCACAACTTTATACAAATTCACTAAATACTTATCAATGTAACTCGACTAATATACAACCCTTTTCAACCATTGGCACTTTAAATTTAGGCTCTTGCATCCCCTTATAATACTAACAATCTTTTAGACTTTTAACCATAAATATTGTTAAAACCACACATTTTCACATCAGAATTGTGACAAGCCAAAAGGTACATATTCTGACCGCATTGGTATTTTACCTGCCACAAGGATAGAACAGTGCAGGGATATAATCATATTAACCTTGGGTCCAGATACCAGATAAGGCCCCATGATTGGTTGTATGTCAGTTGAATTTAGGATGGATCAACATGTTCAACAGTTTTAAGCTTATCACTATATTAGGTTATTTTGAACCATTGTGGTGAACATTGCATTGCTGTGTGAAGGAGACTATAGCAACCACACCACACTCTTCTTTAGCTGCAAACTGGAATGTGTGTTACAGTACACCATGGACAAAGGCACAGGGACTTATACCACTGTGGAAGATATTGGTTGGCAATACAGACACCGAGAACTACCCTTTGGGCCAGAAAAACAACTTTTTTTTCTGCATTTCAAGTACACTTTTACAAAATCACCCCTTTTTGAATTTCAAGAACACACACCAAAACATATTTCTTTTCAAGATGAACTCGGTTATCCTTTTTCTGTTTATACCATTCTTAAGCCTATATATGAGGAAAACACCAACAGAAAAGTAACTAGAATTCAACCATCAACCGAAAAGTCATTTGAAGTCCCAATATTCAAATATCAATTCGATAAAAATAGCCGTGTGAACAATTCAGGAGTTAAGTCATAAATGTTGGATTGCAATTGTGCACAAACCATGCAACAAGGACACAAAAGTAGCTCCTTATTATAATGACGTCTATACAGCAAAATTACATCAGAAGAAAAGTCAAGGCACTTCAATATAAAACATTTATACTCCTGGAGGACAGGCGCAATACGCCACACTTAATTGACCTGTTCACACACAAATGCATCGCAGTCGCGGCATTTCAAGACAAACGTTGGCCTTTGACTTTATGGTCAGACATGATGAATTCAAGCGTACCCTGCTTGTCATGGTTTCACAGACCGGCTGATTATGATTCGCTTGGAGTACACAAAAAGAACCTTGGGAAACCCCCTGCTTACCGTGACATGAAATGTAAACAAACCGAGATTCGACTTGAACTTTCAGCAGACTTGTCAGGGACTGAGTGTCGAATCTTTTGGGGCAAAAACATAACAAAATGTAATTACGGGATTAAATAAGGGAATTGGCTAAGATTTCTAGGTTTCACATTTTCGTATCACAAAAAATATACCCTGTTTCACAAATAGTGAGTACATCGGCGACAAAAAAAGGAGCCCTTTTTTTACAAAATAGTGTACATTTATGTTGCGAACAGATTTCAAATAACCCTTTTAGCGAAAAAGGGAATGATAAATGCGTACAACATGGTCCCCCCCCCCAATAGGAGTGACACCACGGGGTCTCTACTCTTATGCAAGGACAACAAAGTGGGTACAAAAAAAACATTCCACCAGTGTAATTACAACTTCTCCAAGATCCAAGTGAAAATCAAATAGGTAGTAGAAAAATTATGTTCTTATTGATATGCGATAAAATATAGGTAAAAAGACAATTGAATCTCTATTATACGTATATAGTCACTGTCTATTTTTACAATATTTCATTGCCACATTAAATAAGATACACTAATTTAAAAATAGTCTAAGCCTGATGCATAGTTTTTGTGATAAAATACTAGATGAGAAGAGGAGTATTACCTTTGTTATATTTATATGTTGTCACACTATGAAACCCAAAATGCCTTATTTCTGGGAAAAATGCCTGAGCCAGCACTGCGAATGGAGTGTTGGGCATTGTAGCGGACAGGTTTAGCCTATTAAGTCACGACCCAAGAACACCTGTCAACCCTAAACCAATACATTATTATTATGGGAGACACTCTTACACCCCCCTCCCCCATATCCTTGTCCTTCCATTCTCCAACAATCGACCCTTTCCCCTGATTCCCCCTAACAATCTCCCCCCTCTTGCTAACGTCCTCCCCTAATCTCCCATTTCTTCCCCCACCGTGGGGACGCTTGTCCGTTGTGTATTGTCTGGTGTGTGGAAATAAGGGGTTTAACCCCCATTTTCTTGTGAGGCGGGTGTAGCTGTGAAGATGTTAAAAAAAAAAAAAAAAAAAAAAACAAAAAAAAAAAAAAAAAAAAAAAAAAAAAAAAAAAATTGTTAAGTGCACTTGGACCATACTTGAGTCATGGGTGAACATGGGATCCCCCATTTGTTGTTGTTGATGAGGTCAGGTCATGTGCTCAGGTCAAGGGTCATGTGAATTAGTTGTAAGATTAGATGGAAATGAAATTGACCCTCTTTAAAATGAAGTTTATTGGGACCCAAACTTGAGTTCATGAGTGCAACTTGGGATCCCCATAGTTGCTGAGGGCAACGGTCATGTGAGGTCAAGCTGTAAGATAGCTGGAAATGTAAAATTGACCTCATTTGAAAAGTTGAAGTGTGGTTGGGTGTTTAAATCAGGGATCCCTCATTGTGATGGGGTTGTGGTAAGATAAGCTGGGAATGTGTTATTGATCCTTTTGAAGTTCGGTTGGTACCGGATCCAATATGAACTCCTCACTATGTGGGAAAGTTGAGTACATATCCTTTTACTCATCTGGAATATTTCACAGTCTCTATTGCTACTAGATTAAGGTTAAAGGTTTAGCCTCTTGATATATGAATTTTTAAAAAATGTTGTATGGCTCCTGTACATTCGAAAAAACATGCATGTTAAATGTTGTGTTGGGTTAATGGTGATCCATGACATTATGCCAGTTTTAAATACTTATCAAGTAGGCATGTTTGTGTAATATCAAACTGTTCCTGGTCACTATGGCTATCCTCTTATATATTGTATGCAACAATTATGTAATGTTATGCATGTCAATATGAAATCATATGAGATAAATGCAAAGTGCACTGGATGTGTCTGTGAAAGATAAAAAAAATGTCAAAAAACAAATATGTTTCTACATGTATAACAAAGTTTGTTGAGGAAAGGTAGGCCCTACATTACTTTTTTGACTAAAGCTATTGTTCAGATAATAACTCCACACCAAAGTCCTAAGAAGATGAAAAGACTTGGGAAATTATATAAATACCATGGCTAGTTAGAAATGTCTAAAAAGTGAAACCAAGTATGGTCAAGTCCCAGGGTACTGGACTATACGGAAGTTACTCTGGGAGGAAGATATCACGGACAACCCCCTATGTGAATTTGAGAGTGCGGGGGGGGGGGGGGGGGGGGGTTGGGTGGGGGGGGGGGGTCGGGGGGGGGGATATGAAGTTAAAACATAACGATCATTTATCAAGATAAACATATGAAATTTACTTCCAAGGATTACCCGTATTGGAATTGGCTCTCTCAAAGCAATGTAAGTTAAATTTTTATTAGTAAGATGGTATCAAACATCATCATTTGCCTGGATGTCCTCTTCCAAAAACCGATTAACAATTTTTGAGTCTTTAATGTTCACATAGAATGTGGGGGAAAATTGATTGTAGTAAATAGCTAAAGCGTGAGTTCTGATAATGTAGACATGATTAAAATTAATAAAACATTTTTAAGTTAACTTTATGATTATTAAGAAGAAGGCTACTTGAAATTTAAAATAATAGCTTTAAACAGTGTTTTGTTCCAAATATTCCCTCTTCCAGAGTAGAGTGAGTGGACCATGGACCTGTTAGTAATGTCCATGCCTAAAGTGCTAAAACGTGGTGGTAAATCTTTCCAAATGCTAATTAGTGAACTTGTTAACTTGAAAGACATATACCAGATGATCACGAGGCCCTTTTACTTTGAGCATAGATTTGCCCACTGTAAATACTTTCCCTCAATGGATGCCTCGCCATCCCACCATAGAAAATGCACACAAGCCGATGATTCAAGCTAAAATTTCTGGACTTTGAGTGTTAAAAACGGCTCCAAACGGAAAATTACACCCCGATTTTGGGAGATCGCTCTATACGCCCCTGACTCGGGCTCTCCTACCCACTTCCAAAATTCTGTCACCATACGAGAATAAAATGTAGTCCCCTTGATATACAAACACACACAAAATTGGGACCTACTTTCCTCGTGCGTCATAGCTATAACCCTGTGTGCTGCAACAGGTTTAAAAAATGAAAAAGTCCAAATTAAAAACATTTTGGGATGGTTTGAAGTCGCCACTCACCAGCGTAGTACTATACCGCGAAACTCTACACTCGCTGTGCATGGTCCCGTTTTTTGTCCTTCCCTCACAGTTTTCTTTGGCAAATCGCACACCGGATTAAAACCAGAAGTCCACTTTTTTTTGTTTATAATTATTTAATTTTATTATTTATTTCTCAAAGTATCTTATGATCGAAATTGCAGCTTTCTATCTAACCGGGAAGTATTTTTTTAAATTTTATTAACAATTCACTGATTTCTATTTATGGCTTCCATAACCCGGACTCCATGGCATATCCTATACCGTTATAAAGCTCTGTCTCTGCGCTAATTTTTGTTATATTGACCGTTTTTTTGGGTCAGAGGTCATATCCGGTGCGATTTAACATTTGCTCACCCGCCACATTTTTCATTCTTCCCACGCTTTCATAGGAAGCGCGCTGGCCCCACTCGCGCTAGAGTTGCCAGATAATGCCCATGAGAGTGGACACGTGGGTTGAGCCCCAGAACTATGGCATCGAATACAGTGATCGTCTGCCAGTGTAATGCATGCTGGGATGCGTGATCTGTAGTTTTCCCAAACAGCGCTCAGTGAAATATTCTCATTATTATCACCATTGTATGACCGTGGTAGGCATATTTTGATGTATATTAATTGTTTAAAGTGTCATTGACATGAAAATATAGGTGAAATTCATGATAAAAATTGAACTAATTTTGCTTGCATTTCATGTGTACGGCAGTTACAGACCTGGCCTGGTATAGATCTATGCACGCACGTAGTAAACAAGGTCGCGCATAGATCAGTTGCATTGTATGCCGTGTCGGACGGTGAAGGCGGTAGGCTACGGTCCCGTTGCTGACGTGGTTTGTATTTTCTTTGTTTTCAAAGGCGGGTTTTCAATGTTTTTGTTGCCCAGTAAAAATAAATATTTTGTTTTTGTAGCCGCAGTGTAAATATAATGTTCTTCGATCTGATATTTCTTGATATTCAGTGATATGTAAAAAGCTTCTCCATTGCAATTTACATGCACTTTGTCCATATATTCCTAGCCTAATTTTTGTTGATTGGAAGACTAGTAAATCAGAATATGCTGTGTGTTCTGAGGACGTCGGCTGGATAACGTTGTAAAAATATATTTTTTTTTTTTTAATATTACAAACACATGCCATGCTGCACATACTAGACTGCATGCATACCCATGCATACTTTCCACATCACTGCACCCCCATGCACACACTCAAATCAATCACTATTTCACCTTTCCTGCTTGACACACACATGCACCCATACCCAGGACCCATGCACAACCACTCCGCACATTCATACCCACACACACGCAACCCACACACACACTTAAAGAGCTGCACCTACCTTCACTTTTTTTGCATGTGCCTTAGCCAAGATTCATCAGTCCTGTTTGATATTAATGACCTCTTTCTGTCGGTGGCCCCCTACCATACTTCATGCTATTAAACTTATTCAATGTCCCAATAGTTTAAATTCAACCTTACAAATTGTTAACTAATTAAATTTAAAAAAAATTAAACCAAACCAAATTTGATTCATTTGAACACTCTTTACTATCCAGTGTAACAAACCTCCTTGCCCACTCTTTTGCTTTCCTCACAGCTTTTCAAGAGCATATGGGACAAATTAATACCTAAATAAACAATTTTTGGGGGTGGTGAAATCCCCAAGGTGTATTTGCATTGCGTATGGCAGGAAGAACCCGATGTGTTTATTGATATAATTTTACAAGGCTTTTCATTAGGCCTGTTTAGTTTTGGTTATATTAAATGATATTAAATGGTTTATATGCAAAAATAGGAATTGTTCTTGCATGAAAGGGGGGCAAAAAAAAAACAAATTTGCTGGGCAACTTACTCATATTGAGTGGTTCGTACATGTTAATTATCATTGGGGTTATTATTGTAATTTCCCTATTAAAATGGAATACCCTATCAATGGATGTAAACATGTAGTACTTAGTCATTTAAGACAGTAGCAACTACTTTTTGTCAGTATTTCCTATGCTTTGAAGTACTTGTGAAGCAAAAACCCTCCAATATAAACCACTTTATAATCCTAATGTTTTTTGCTCATATTTCTCCTATATGGTAATTATATGCAATAACCAGGCTGCCGATAAATCGCCTGTCCGACTGCCCGGGGCAACCGACTTTTTTTTGTCGGGCTAGCCTGATTCCCACTGGCACTCAGTGTCCGATCGGGCAATTGCTCTAAAAATATGTAAAGCTCAAGTGTTCGTTTGGGAGTTCCCTATGTCCTACAAATTATTTCATCAGAAAAAATCCCAAAACAAATAGTCCTTTTCAAACTTGGCTCTTCTTTAACGCAAAACCAATAACAGGTCCTCCGGATATCCCGGTCCACAAGACCACATAACTCAATATCGCGACATATGGGATCAGATTAAATCCAGGTGAAGCAATTTTTGCTACGTCATATTCCGTTATGATAGTTGTCGATGTTTAGGGCTGCTCCCTGATTAAGTCTTACCTTCCATATAGTACTTAGTATTAAGTGATGGGGAGAAACAATTGTTGATGCCTCACGATGCAGTGCCCGCTCATTCGATCAGTGATTCGATTCCGCCAGGCGGTCAGCTGTGTAGACTCCCAGAACTTCCAGACCTGCTGGGAGTTTCATGAGAATAAATTCAAATAAGTATTGGCAAGAACTTGCACGTACAAAAACTATCCACATACAAAAACCAATTAAATGATATGGTTAGCTTATATTGTTTCATTTAGCCCGCTAAAAATTACCTTGAATGCTTGATGTGGCCATCCAATGTATTTTGTAAAACATTACCATAATTCTCCCCTTAGTCATGTAGTGGAAGGTTCCAAATGGAATATCCTACTGGGAAATTTCAAATTTAATTAAAACTTTAAAAGTAACTTCATGTATAATGTTTTTTAAAATACTTCTTGTATGGGCAACAGATAATTATTTTGAAAAAAATAAAAAAAAAATATGGCGTTTTATTGACCTGACTGCTAATCTGTTATGGGATCAGAATGCCTAAAAGCAGAGCCGGTGCAAATAATCGTGCCCGCAGTAGTGGTCCCTGTCTCACTTGAAGATGTTTACTCGTTCGTTGCTAAATGGTCAACGGCAACCCCACTGTTTTGGCGCAACACACTCATGTGGGTCATTTGCATACCCCAACATGTGGTTTGTACTCGACTTCGTCCGCGCTTCACGCATCATACACAGTGTGTGCGTAAAATGACTTGGGATCATCATTCGGCAAAAGCAACATATTGTTTCCATTGTGTTATTTTCTAGTTGGGCCTGAGAAATTCTGACATTGATTAGATCGTTGTATTGAGAGTCAGTCATGGCTAGATTTCTAATCAAGCAAAAGCTATATTGACTATGAGATAATGTAAATGGAGCATTTACATCTCAAAATACACATGATAAACCAGATATGCAGAAATAAAAGAAAAAAACAAAAACAAAACTTTTCCTTGGGCTCTGTGCAATTTCTTCAAAGAAAAGAACATGGCGACCGTCACTGTATCCAATGTAAATTTTCACAGGTATATTGCATGTTCTACTTTCACTTTGATGAATTTGACGGTAGTTTCACTTATTTATTTTCGGGCATATTCTGGCAGTTAAAGTTGACCAAGCTCTGCCCGACGGCAATTACAAAATAAAAATTTATCGAGCCTGCAAATCCCCTAATCTTGAAGAACGTTCGGTATTTTTTTTCCAGGAAATCTTTAAGCATCTAACACTGACTCATATACCAATTTCAGTTCATCATCACTGCTTTATAAATTAATATAATGGGCATTTTCAAAAGCCATATAAATTGGTATTTCTTAATCACTCACCATAGGGTTTGTACAGGTTGAATTTCCACCTGGGACCATATGCCTGCAATGCATTGTGGTAATCCAAAATAGGCATACTTGGCAATTCTACAGCCTGTAACCTCCAACATTGGTCTCACTCTGTCAGTAAACTTGGTATTTTATCGAAACAAAGTAGAACGACACATCAAATTATTCATCATACCCAGATTCCTGAATGTAATTTTGAATAATTATCCTCAATTACGCCTTTTTTTTTTTACATTTTTAAACCAAAAAGACGAACAATACGATTTTTGAGCACCTACCAATGCTATAACTCCACAACCGCTTACCCATTCTAAATAATTTTGGTGTCATTTGTTTTCATTTACAGGAAGATCTTTCATTAAAAAATAAAAGCTGGAAAAAAAACAACTTCTAAAAATCACCTGGACACCCTATCATGGACATGTTTGTAATGTGGAATGGAAAATCAGTCAACAACTTGAGTCTAATAATATAGTTAGGACTACCACATCAAATGTCATGAATGTTTACAAGATGTTCATAGTGCTGTTTTTGTACTGATTCTGGATTTGCTTATTCCGCACCCCGGCTTTCCGCACGTAGCGTTGTAGGAGGGTAGGTACGACTACGTGCAACGCACGCTACGTGAATGACTGAGCTGTCGCTAAGTGATACTCAGCTGCGAACGAGGGCCGATGATAAAGACTATAAGGACCGGCAAGTGATCCAGAATGTAGAAGCCCGTATTGTTGAAAGACGTGAATCTCATGTCGTGCTAGAATGACTAGCCTTAGGCCTAGCTAGGCTATTATTGGCCAAGTGTACATAAGCGGCTTGGGGGACGACCAGGTAACCTCGTCAATCAAGAAGATATTGGTATGTGTGCGGCTTTATTCCGTTATGTGTTTAGTCTAAGTATTACAAAAACCGATCTTCTGCCGCCTCGAGTTTGTGGCGTGCATCTGTGAGCGCTCGTCTTGTAATCAAAAGGTCCTGGGTTCGATCCCACATCTGACGAAAAAAGTTTGATCTATTATTTTGGGACTTAGCGATTGCAAGGAAAACTTCAAAGTTGGATGAAGCGATTTACACGGTAAAGTATAGGGTTACCTGATCGGCCCCTGCCGCTTGTAAGTGACAGACCATGTAGCAGGCTACAAATGTATCCACTTCATTGTAGTTAGTCACAATAGGTTACCTTATACCTAACTCTGTATATAAGGTACCAGAGACTTGCATGACTTTCCACTGTAACGTGAAATTGACAACTTATCTTGTTCAATTGTGCATCCTAATTTTTCAATTCTCTTAACTTACTGTTCCCCACGGCTCAGCTCACCTTCAAGCATAATATGATGACGGTGTCGGCTGCTTTACGATCTTAATTGAAGAGAAATCTCTTGATTAAGTTTTAAACAAAAGGTTAGTTGTATTAAAAAAGGAGTTGAGGTCAACAACACCAGAGCATTATGGTCAAAACCAGGGAATAAGTCACGAGGTTGACACAAGTGGCCTGTGTTCTTTTTGCTCCTTTTCCTTACAAATAGCATGAACAATACGAAAGTTCACGCATTCCAACGAAATTTAGGGTTCTGCCTGTGAAAATAACCTCTCTTGGAGTTGTGTACGCTATTTTTTTGTGCTGTCGTGCACAAAATTGAAGGACGTAATTGAACTTACGTGCATAAACTCGACCTATGGTAATAGGCTCCTAATAGCGCCGCCACAATGAAGGTACGTCCGACCTGTAAGGGGATGAGGGCAAGTAACTTTTTTAATGTTAATACTTTATTCTTCAAATGCCTCCCTATTTCCGAGTATTTACATTTCAGATGCGGTTTTAGATCAATATTTAGTCCCTTTCTGTTTTTTTCTTTTGTTTTTTTATTTTCATAAATCGAGGGTTAGTTTTCGCTACCACTCATATACTGTCTCGAGCCAACAACATCATGCAGTTTGGTGTTAATTTCGATTTTTTGGTAAAAAATATAAGAGGATTTCATGCATGCAGCTTTCATATGACCCAATTTTTACGTTCTCTGCCATATATCTCATAAAAACACGATGGCGGGGCATTGTATATCACCAGGGATTGTCCCTCCAGTTGTCCCAATTATTTAGTTATGTATCGCGCCTCCTTAACGTTCCGAAAGCCCACATTGGTTCCGAATGTCATCCCAGAACACTGAAGCCGCCTTGTAAAAGGAACTCTCAGCCGGGGGTGGTCATGGTTGTGTCCAGGTAACTGGCAATCATTGTTGATATCGCGATTGTAAGATTTATTTCTCAGATATAATGTTTAAATCATATTTGGCCAATAGTTGAACGATGAACAACAACCCACACCAACACAACTAAATTAAAATGTGCTCTGATTCTGATTCTTTCAATATGACCTCAGCAGGCAGCAACACACTCACAGTTGCTACACACATTGCCCATCATATTACTAAATGAAGACCCATGGCCGTCGGCCGCGGCGGAAAAAGTTGACCTAATGTGACCTGCAATTGACCGTAGTTTCATTAAAATGGAGGACGTTTACGTTGTAATTATTTTCTCATCAATTTCAATTCACATCATTTTTACAGCTGCATTAAGGACACATTAAAAACAACATTAAAGATTTTCCAGGTAAGCTTCGCAACCTCTGAACAAATTTGGAATATTAGCATTAACATTCTACAAAGCATTTCAGTAGCATCCACTGTTCAATTGCCAGAGTTTTGTGACTCTATAAGAGAAGAGTAGAAGAGTCATCACGTTTGGCTAACTACATTGTGTATGAATTTGTGTTGTTAATACTAGTATAGATTTCATGGTTTAAAAGGACCGACTTACCTCAAAGAAATTTGCAGTTTTGTTGCTTTACGTTTATGTGAGTGTGTTTTCGAGGGTGATGCTGCAGAGAACTCACACTTAACAGAAAAGATCTTTCCATCAACAGGCTGACTCAACACAAAAAAAACCTTTTCCTCTTCTCATTTTTCAGAACTGACAGAAGATTATGGTTTCTTCTCTCACTAAAACTGGATAAAAATTACAGTTCTGATTGAAAGCGGGGATTGAAAACAATCGTTTTGCTAAATATGTTCTATAATTCAGTATTTAGAACAACCGTAAGTAATATAATATGAAAATCATCCCTTTTATCAAATCAAGAATTTCAAGAGAGTTTAAATCTACAATCAACTTTGTAATTTTTTTTTGTTTCATATAGAAAACAGCCTTGGCTCAGCCTCGTGTCACACTACTTAAAAATTATATGCATTTTCTTTTTTTAAAACACTTTAAATCATAACTTATGTTGAATAAATGAATATATAAAACAATTATATATTTCGAAATCTTGAATAAACGGGACTTTTTGACTATACTGATCATATTTGTTTTGCTCTAATTTAATAGAACGACTTTACCTTAGGGTAGTAAATCATATGTCCTGCGCCCATAATCGTTTTGGCGCTTGATGTTCGTGAGAAGAAATGCTGTTTTGAGCGGTTTGTCGTACTTCACATCCATAGTCCATTCAAAATGAAACCCAAATTTTGGTAAGTTAGAAAATTGTTGATTTTCAATTTGGGATGAATCATTATTCTGCCACAACATTTCCACTCATGACATGCATGATTATGCAGTCAGTTTATTCCGGCCGGCGGGCGCGGCGGCTGCGAATTAGGAACGATCAGAAAAAATAGAAATTTATACAAATTCAAAATGATGTTTGTATTAAAGAATATATCCTTTGTAGTGTCGGAGAGAGTTGCTACCTTAACTAGGTATGACTAGATAGGAACGTTCAAAAAAAATAAATTTATAAACAAAACTTCAAATGAGTTTTGGTGAGAAAGAATATATAATTTGTAGTAGTAGAAGAGGTTGCTTACTTAACTAGGACAGAAATAACAAAGTTATAGAAAAAATATGTCCTAACACACTTCTCGTCTTTTTAAGCACAGATAGCTTCAAAACCTTGGTGACACTAGCTTGCAACTGCCTGACTATTGGCAGGTTTCAAAATTATCAGCCCAATTCGCAGTCGGACGCGCGAAAAGTCGCCCAAATCGCCGAAGTCGCCAAAAATTGAAAAGCGCTCAAAATTGAGTTAGGGGGTGTTTAAACCATACTTTTGCGTTAATATAATTTTGGGTCGCTCTCAAATACTAAAATGTTTAAAAAAAAAAAAAAAAAAAAAAAAAAAATATCATGACAACTCACAAAGTCCCTTTTCTTAGAAATGGGTAAATATTTTGAGTCCTCGACCCCAAATACGAGTACCCCTCCCCCCCCCCACCCCCCCCCCCCCCCCCTCACCCGGGCAGGAATCACAAACATGGATGCATGTACACATTGGCCCTTTACATTATTCAAAATAGCCTCCTACCATTTCCCAAAGTCGAACTTACCCGCCGACAATGTGAAGTTAGCCAGAGTCCAGCTTGCTCAGACGTGACGTGCGCCATGCTAACGGAGTACACACTTCATCAGGCTTCGGAAACAGTTCCGTTCCTTCTTAGCTTATTGCCATTGATTGACAGAGCCTTTTGTCATCCGTAATCACGGCTTGCCACACTGACCTACGGGTGGTGTTCTTAATTGATTTCAATGCTTTTTGTAGCAAGAATCATTGTGTATGTAAGAACAACTTAAAAGCCTATTCAATCACATTTCTAATAAAGCGCTACTTCTTTTACGATTATTGTGCGGGTGTCCGCCTAAGAAAAGTGAAAAGTAGCCCAAAAGTCGCGAATTCGCGGTTGGCTTGCAGTGCGGGGCGAAGAGTAGCGACGAAAGTCGCCCAAGTGCGGCTACCGAATCGCGGTTTGGAAAACCAGACTATGGGGCTCACTGAAAGCTGGGCGTGTGTTTGCCAAGATAATCAATAGTTTGGAGTGCAAGAGTGAACAGGAACACCATGACAAGGATTTGTCAACACAATGGTGGCCTTTCTTTGGCCTGGTCAGTTAAAGAGCACAATAACTAAATTGCACCCAATTAGGGTGTAAAGTGGAATTGTATAGATTTAAGCAGAAATTATTTGAAACCTAGCAACACCACAAAAAAAACTACTCAAGTTGAAATAGAGCTGAATGGCAGTGTGCAACGCCGCGGTTTACCGGCACAATTGGGCTACTTTTACATGACTGCCGCGCCTAAAAAAAGGTCGCCGCGGGTTGCCCCAAATTGGGCTCCTTTCATAGTCCAAGGGGCGGGCACCGGCGCGACACCCTCGAGTATCCTTTATCCCTCTCTACATCATTTATTCGAGCTCCAAGAGTTTTAAAAAGGTCCGTATTGATTAGGCTTCCTTTATTCTTGAAAATGCGTTACCTGCATCACTACAGGGGGTACTCGCAGGGGGTAGGTACTCGGTTACTCGCTCGGCGGATGACACCAATTAGTAACAAACTCTCAACTTCATCCCGTGATCTGAGTGCTTTGTCAGCCTTTGTGCTCCGTACACGACGGGGAGTAGGTGTCACTCAGGTATTTTATAAAAACCAAACAAAAATTAAAATAATTATCCAAACAAAAAGGGACCGTCAGGGGTGGTACACGTGAGAGGGCAAGTAAACCTTACTAAGCTGGAAGATGTGCTCCTTACCGACGGGGAGTCGGCGCTACTCAGGTTATAACAGCAAATAATTATCTTAAACAAAAAGTGACCGTATGGGTGGTACCTGCTCAAGGGTAGGGTTCATTCCTGGCTCACTGGGGTCAAACGATGAGAGGGCCATTAAACCTGTTAGGTGTAAGTAAAAAGGACCCGGCCGCACGCATCCTTTTCGTTGCGAATATAATCAGATGATTGGTTAAATTAATTTAAGTGCCGCGGGTATTCGAAGACTATAAAACGGAACATTTCTTGACATGTATTCTTCATTTTTTCGTAAAAAATAGCGCCCTCACATAAAAATAAATAAAAAAAAATATAAAATAAATAAGAAAAATAGTTAAAAATCAGACTAAAATGGCATTTTTCGTAAAAATGCGCCTCAACACGCGCTCTATTAACGAAAAGTGAAAAAATTGGCTACTTTTGGCCATTGGCCGCGGCCTTGGCGCGGTCTTGGCGCGGGTAGGCGAAATTTTTGTTGTGGCAACCTGGCCGGGCTGAATGTCGCACCAAAGGCTGGGGTGTCTGCTTGTTCCTAGACTAGAAATAACAAAGTTATAGTAAAAAAGTGTTGTCCTTAAACGACTTTTTTTTTAAGGCTTTCTGTAAGCACAGCAGGAGAGCTCCAAAACTTGTGACCACAGCTGGCAACTTACACAGATCGAATCTGTGGTTGAGTAATATAATCCTCAACACAGACCATAGGAACTCGGATTGCGCTGTTGGTGACCGGGTTTTACTTTCCGTATTTACAAAATTTATCGTGCTCTAAAAACCCTTTTCAAATTAGTTATTCATTGTTTTATAGACCAAATGCATGGTTAACATGTTCAAGAAAAATAATTACACATACCAAATTGGACTCAAATCTCAATAAACGCCAAAATTTTCATTGCAGATTCCAACATCGTTTTTTTTTGTGCACCTGTCAATGTGATAATTCACATGTATAAATAATACAGTGACGTTAAGGTAAAGGTCATGTCAAACTCCCTTTTATACAAGGGAGAATAATCAGTTTTCGTGATTGCAACAATCCCGAAAATTCCCATGTTCAGTTACCAACATACAGATAGCACTTCGCACAATTACAGGTTTGACCAGTTGAGAAGTGGAATTCACTCAATTTTTTTCCCAAGAGTCAAAGGACACTTGAGGGCCAAATGTCAAGAGTCAAAATGAAAAAGTGAAGGGTCAAAATTTTAATTATTGAAAATTGAAGTGTCAAAATTTTGTACGTTGTTTTAACAGCGGGCTTTACACGTAGTCAAAGCCTGAGTATAACCGCAGGCTGTACTCTGTGGTAAATTCAATGGTAAATGATGAAATTGCCTTTAATTGAAAAGAAATGACCCTTTAATTGGTAAATGAGGAATGACCCTTTAATTGGGAAAATGAAAGAATGTACCCTTTTAATTGGTGTAAATAAGGAATGACCCTTAATTGGAAAATGGAAGCATGACCTTTTAATTGTAAATAAAGGAATGACCCTTTAATTCGTAAATGAAGGAATGACCCTTAATTCGTAAATGAAGGAATGACCCTTTAATGGTAGTAAATTGAAGGAATGACCCTTAATGGGTAAATGAGGAATGACCCCTTTACACGTAGTCAAAGCCTGAGTCTGAACCGCAGGCTTTACTCTTTGTGGTAACTTTCAATGTTGGTAATGATGAAATTGCCCTTTAATTGTAAATTATTCATGGCCTTTAAATGTAAATGATCTAGTACAACATTTAAATTGTAACGATGGTAGTCCCTTTAATTCGGTAACTGATGGAATGGACCCTTAATTTGTAAGTTATGAATGACCTTTTCATTGGTAAATGAAGGACTGGCCCTTTAAGTAGTACATGAAGTAATGACCCGTTAATTGGAAAATGAATGACCTTAATTTGGTAAATGAAGGAATGACCTTTTATTGGAAAATGAAGGAATGACCCTTTAATTGTAAAATGAAGGTACTGACCCTTTAATGGTAAATGAAAGCTTGGTAAATAAGGAATGACCCTTTATTGGTAAAGTTAAGAATGACCCTTTAATTGGTGGTAAATGAAGGAATGACCATTTAATTGGTAACAATTATTCGGGACTACTTTGAGTCATACCCAGTATTAACAACAGTGCAGTAAAAACCAAGAAAGTACCTTAGTCAGGACTAACGCAAACATTACCTATTCCCGGGCCTTTCCTCCCCCAAGCCCCCCGCCCTCCCCGAGTCCCCTATGGTAAGTTTACTGAATTTTTATTGTTATAATTTTATACACACCACCCACCCCACTATGGGCAAAATGTTCTTGTTAGCCGTATGAAATGAACCGTCCACCATCTAAGACAAACTAAAACTTGTTTTTGTCCAAGAAAACTTTAATTTCATTTCTGAACGTGTTTCCCAGGGTGTAGCAATACTAGCCAAAGTTTAAAAAGAGGTACAATATGGGACATCAAGGGTCGTGTATAAAAAATTGTAAGGATAGTGTCATTGTGAATTGAAGCCTGGGCCCTGTCCATGTATCACTGAGAGTCACTGCCTGGGCGGGGCTACTCATATTGCATGCTCAGAGAGTGCTGGAAGTCCCTGTCTTTCAAGTATGTTGAATATTCATATGCCCAATTAATTATCAAGTGATAGAATATGAACACGTGTACCGTTAGGGTTGCTATAATTGGGGTGGAGTGATTGACGCTAGTCCTAGTACCAGGTGCCCAGCACCCAAATCAATATAGCAATCTCCTCTCCTCCTCTCATGTACGTGTGCAGTCAATCAGACCAACAATGAATTCATTCAATCGTAAGGTCGGTCATTTGTTAGGGATGGTTTGGTATTCCTTGTACTATACCTCTTAAATTTTAATCCAATGACCTATTATTAAACAGCAATCTTCAACATTTGCGGATTGTTTTTCAGTCTGGGGCTCGAATCTATTCTTTGACGGAAAATAGTAGGGTTCACATTAAAGTCCCCATTCTAGAATTTGGGGAAGAAGGTTTGAAGGTGTTTTCTTGTATTTTCAAGGTGCTGAACACGATTTTTTTGGGTCCAACCTCTGTGAAATGTGGGGAACTCTCCCTAGAGGGCGTTTTTCAAATGGCCGTCCAAATTCCAGAAAATGGCATATTAACTCTAAACAGCTATCTATAGTAAAATGGAAATCATTGTGGCTCTTTCTTAATGCTAATTATTTGTGTAATGCTATTCCAATAGTTAGAATTTACGATAAGTACCGGTTAGAGGGCGCGTTTTTCAAAATGCTGCCAAAATTCTGTATAAGCCTTTTTGGGACCGTTACAATTAATTATTAGTGAATACAAGTATAAATCAAAAAGGGAATAGTTGAAGGTATTGTTTTACATTTTCAATGATGCTGCTACCAGATGGTATTTTGGTCAAACCTCTGGAAATGCTGGGACTCTCGCTAGTAGGGCGTTTTTCAAAATGGCCGCCACTTTCCAGAAAATGGGTGGTATATTTAACTAGAACGGCTATCTGAGATCCAAATGAAATCAATTTTTGGGGTATTTCTGAATTGCCTCTCTATTATATAATGATATTGAATAATTAGGATTTATGATGTACCTTTAGAGGGCTTTTTTTTCAAAATGGCCGCAAAATTCCAGAAAATTGCATATAAGGCTAAAAACACCATCTAAGAGTTCCAAAAATGAAATCAAATTTTTGGGGTTTTATCGCTTGTATAGTATAATGCCTCTTCCAATACTTAGAAATAATAGTACCCGGTGAGGGCGCTTTTTCAAAAATGGCTTTGCTAATTCTGTATAATAGCCTTTTTGGGACCGTTTATCAATTAATTATTAATGGATACCATTAAATAAATCGATATGAAGATGTTTGAAGGTATTTGTTTTACATTTTCAAGAAGCTGACCAAGATTTTTTGGGGCCCCACCCTCTGGGAAATGTGGGGAATCTCGCTGAGGGCGTTTTTTTCAAATGACCGCCAAAATTCAGGAAAATTCCATATTAAGTTAAAAAAACAGCCATCTAAGAAGTCCAAATGAAATCAGATTTCGGTGTTTCTTAAGCTATTTATTGTATTATGCTATTCCAAATAATTAGGAATTTATGATAGTCCTCCAGAAGGGGCGCTTTTTTTCAAATGGCTGCCAAATTCCATAAAATAGCGTTTTTGGGGCTGTTTTCACTTATTATTTATATTTTCAAGGATGCGGAACACGTTTGGGAAATGTGGGATACTCTCAAAATGGCTGTAAATTCAGAAATGACATATTAAAGCTCAAAACAGCTATCTGTACAAAATGATATCAATTAATTATAATCAAATAATCAAAGGCAATGTTTTGAAAGTAATGTTTATATTTTCAAGGATGCTGAAGAAGATTTTTTGGTCGAACCTCTGAGAAATTTGGGGACTCTCTTCAAGGGCTTTTTCAAAAATGGGCTGCCCAAACTTCAGAAACCATATTTAACGTATTTAACGCTGATAATAGAGAAAAAAATGAAATCTTTTGGGTGTTTAAAGCTATTTATTGTGTATGCTATTCCAAATCATAAGATTTATGAAAACTGTGCCTATAGGCGCTTTTTCAAAAATGGCTGTCAATGTCATATAAAGGTATTTTTTTTAAATTCAGATTTAAATCTAGTACCTGTATATTGTGTAATACATAAAATTATGAAATATTTTTAGCAATAATCGCTGAAAGAGGGCAATACTATAGAAAATTTATCTCCCTTCAATTAGACCGAAATCCAAATATGTATTAAGGGGAATGACCCGATTTAATTATATAAAATGTAATATATATATATATATATATATTTAAATTCTGAAATATAGAAAGACATTTATATTAAACTTATCAGCCATTTCGAAATAGCGCACTCCTAAATATAAAATAAATATAATTAAGAAATACCTCAAAATTGATAGCATGTTACTCTTAGATGGCTATATTTAGCTTAATAAGCCATTTCTGTAATTTTGGTGTTTGAAAAATTACCTCTAGCGAGATTTCCCCATATTTTACAGAGGTCGGACCTAAAAAATCTGAGCATCCTTGAAAATATACACGAATACCTTCAAACATCTTCACTTTGATTTATACTTGTATTTGTCAATAATGCATTGATAACGCCCCCCAAAAGGCTATTAAATGGAATTTTAGTTGCCATTTTGAAAAAAATGGCAATGGTGGTATTTATCATATCATTAAATTGCTAGAATAGCGGAAAACAGTTATCAATAAGACACCCAAAATTGATTTCATTTTGAATCTTAGGTGGCTGTTTTTATCTTTAATATGTCATTTCTGGAATTTTGGCAGCCATTTTGAAAAAGCACCCTCTAGGGGCATTTATCATAAATAGCATTAAGAAACAACCCCAAAATGATTTCATTTTGATTCTCAGATAGCTGTTAATATGCTTTAATATGCGGTTTTCTGGAATTTTGGCGGCCATTTTGAAAATGCCCTCTATCGAGATTTCCGCACATTTCTCAGAGGTTGGACCAAAACAATCTTGTTCAGCATCCTTGAAAATATAAACAAATACTTTCAAACATCTG
>JAMKCH010018991.1:0-22641 GCA_023653785.1 Ophioderma brevispina | reverse complement strand
TTTTTTTAAAAAAAAAAAAAACACCAACACCCGTGCATTCATTTTCACGTGGAGATCGAGGAAGCGTGTGCTCTCTTTTTAGATGTTAAAAGTACCCAGATCTGACACTAGCCTCAGCGTTTTCCATAGCAGAAACCCTTCCTACGACAACATATTGTCTTCATAGTCCAATAATTGTATGATTTGACCACACACAAATTGCAACAGAAAACAATGTTGGTGTTTAATATACTCTTAAATAGTCCAAAAATAATATAATTAAAAGTCCCTACCAAAATCAACTAGTGAACCTGTAGCAATAAGGGGGCCAACGTTTTTCAGGGGTAAAAAATTAGAATTGTTTGAATTGATTTAAATGATGTTACCGATTTATTGGGCTACTCCTAGGTTGAAAAAGGTATAGTTTGCCCCTATCTACGCGTATATTTAGTACATAGCTCATACATTCACGGTCATCCTGGGGGAAAATTCATAGAATGGTCCCCGATTTTGATCAGACTGGTTGTACACTGTTTCCATTTGTCCCCACTAGCATAAGTACATGTAAATAGATTCTTTGTTTTGAATTCTATATAGAATAAGAGCTATGACTAGGACCTCCCAAGACCCCTGTAGCCCCATCCACATTTGGCGTTCCAATTATGCAACCATATTATAGATGGTTCACCAGTATATTTTCGTGTTCTGTACCATTAGACGAAAATTTGACACCATTTTATAACGACGTATATATCTGAACATTTACCCCCGATTGTACCGTGAACCTATTTTTTTGACCATAACTATTGAACTACACCTACAGATATGGCAAATTTATAACACAAAAAATATTTCTGTCCTTTGATTGGTGGATACTATACACGTGTCATAAAATATTTAGGGCTATTTCCCCAAGATTTCACAGGCGGGAAAAAAGTTCCCATAGAAAAGTTACTATTTCCCCCATCTCGGGGAATAGACGTGTTTTTTATGGGAACTTTTTTCCCTGCATCGGTATCTTACATCGCCGGGCCTCACAGTGATTGATCTGACCCGCTCAGCGACCTTTGACACTGTACGGTCATCGATCCGTCGTCGCTCATTTACGTTTTGTTTTCATTTTCACCGCTGTGCAATTTTTGTTGAATTTTCGATCTGATATGGAGAATTTTGGGTTCAGCTCTTGGCGAAGAAGCACTGCAACAATTACTGGAGATGTAGATAGTGCTACACCAAAAAGCAAATCAAATATGCTGTCAATCGTCGAGACATTCGGAATTTGTGGGGGAGAGAGCGCCGATGAAGTGGCCGCTGATCTCGATGGTGTTCCTTGTGCAAGTTTTTCGGCCGGCCTCGCCAACAGAATGGCGAGTTGTATCAAAAGAAAATCCATGCAGGCCATCCGGTATGGTTTCACAACATTTCCTGCAACGGCTACGACATATCGATGGAGCTGAGTTCAAAGAGGGTAATACAATTTGGAAGGCCATGCTCGTGAAGTTGAAGAAGGCCGGTAAAGGGTCGTTTCAAACACAAGTCGGCAATTGGCAAGTTTGGGGACATGGAAAAAATTCCAGAGCGCTCTGAACTGGACACATCCACACCAGCAGCCTACAAAACAAGGTATTCATCGATATTAATGTGTACTTTGGAAACAGAGGACGCGAAAATGTCAGGAGTGGTGACCCCGGTAACTACATCCATGCAAACTGATGAAGACGGGCTCAAGTATAATTCATCGCGAATGATACCAAAGCCACACCGCGGTTAAGATGACGAATCATTCAGCGTGCATGTTGAGATCCCGGTTCGAAGCGATGCCCAGTGACTCCTATTGGATACGTCGAAGTTGAATGAGAAACTTCCAGGAATTTTGTGGCAACGACCAAAGAGCTGGTAAAAGCAAATGATGATCAATGTATGATGCAGTCCCTGTCGGAAAAACACCCTGGGACAGATCAAAACTATCTCCAAGTTTGCGGGATGCTCTAAAGTCTACACGATCACAGTCCTTCGTGCTACCGTGTGTTACAACCTTGACAACGCCGGCTTTGCCTCGCGTGATATTATGGCGGTGAAGTGTCTAAAGCCGAATCAGTTTGAAGCATTACGTGAAGACAAGTGACGCAAAGAAAAAATGTATGAGTGGGCAGCACTTGCAGAGGCAGATGACCAACAACCATGTAGGCTAGGCCTGAAGATGCCCAAGCCACCAGCAGTGCCAGTGGCTTCGGAGTTGGTAACCAGCAAGTAGGCCTAAATGAGTCTTCTTTGGGCATATTGCAATTCGCTTAAGTGAAGCACAACAACAAGCCCTGGTAGGTGGGGGTTCTACTACACTGTCTAACAGTCAAGAGCAGGTTAATCATTCAGGAATTGACCCAATCGACCATGAATATATCTAACTCAAGAAATGAGTCACCGTCCCAAATTTTCATTTTACATTGGTCGGTTGTGTTCTACAACAACCCCAAGTGCCCAAACAAGTATTGGAAATTGACTGTAAAATAAGTTTAAGATATTACTTCAGCATTTTGTGTTGATTATGTTTGTTTTCACACCCTCTGGCAAGCCTTCATAGGACAAAGAGTGGACTTTTGACATTTTGCATTGGATTTTTCGTAACTTTTTGAACTTGGTCATGTTTGACTTTTTCGCGATTTTAGCATTTGGAATTGAAGTACGTACAGTACAAGTATTGTAACTTGTTGAAAACCATTTACTGTTTCCTGTTGATGTGGATGTAAGAACTGAACCAAAACTGCTTTTTGAGGATTATGACACTATGACATGTTATACCATTTCATTTCTTTTTGTTTATCTTTTGTTATCACATGACAGAAATATTTTATATGTTATATAAAACAAATATTGACTGCTCTAATATTCGTGCAATGGTGCAAAATCCTCCCCTGGTGACTGAGACCGTGGGCCTACTATTTTCCCTTCGACCTTCGTCCGGAAATAGTAGGCCCACGGTCCTCCAGTCACCTCGGGGAGTTATTTTCACCATTTCCCTCATGAGCAGTCAATTTTGTATACTATACCTTTTTTTATTCCTGTAAACTTTGGCTCATATGTAGTACTCTATACGTCTGGAATCCTTTAATAACTTGGTGCTCAAAGAACTATTATTGACTGTAACTTAGCGTTTAATTTGAACGTTTGCACTTTTAAATTTTCCCATTTTTTTGATCATCTCTTTTCCCTTTGGCCGAGAGTGTAAAATTTACGTTTCGCCTTTTTTTATTTCTGGTAGTGTGTGTGTGTGATTGTGTGTGTATGGCCCTTTTTATTTGTGTGTGGTTGTGTGGTGTGTGTATGTTGCGTGCGTGTGTTTTTTGTGGTGGTGTGTGTATGTGTGTGTGTGTGTTGTGTGTGTTCGTGCTTGCGTTTTTATTGTGTGTGTGTGTGGCGGGGAAGAGTGTGTGTGTAGGCCTATGCCTATGTTTGACTTCATGCGGCATCGGGTGATGGGGATGACCTGTGAGAGTGTGTTTGTGCGTTTGTACTCACTTGTGTTTTACAAGTTTTACAGAATTATTAATTGTATGCTGTATGATTACTTGACCGGATGCACGGTGCCTTCGACTTGAGCGGGTGAGGCGTATGGTGGGGTGGGTGTTCGTAGCATGACGGGTTTGCGTATGTTGTATGGATTGGTGGTGGATGTTTGTCGTCAGGTCTGAAGGCATCTATGCATTATCGAATATTTGGTCACATGTAATTTATCTTTTAAACATTATCGGAATAATTATGCTTTGATTAAGTTTGATGTCACGATAAGTTTTTTATTTTTATTGTAATTTTGCTGTGGTTTTTAACATTGTACTCCTTGTAAATGATGATGCATGGGCCCGCGTGTAAGAACAGCTCTGAGCTGACTCGGGTAACCTGGGTAAAGAAAAATAAATAATAATAATAATACTAATAATAATAATGAGTTAACCTTCATGCAATTATCACAGGTAATTTCAGCAAAATCTGTTCTTCTTAACCCTACAAGAGACAAACCTACTAGTTCAAAATAAGGGACTTCCAAAGCCACCCAAACGATCCCTTTCCCAAGGATGGGTACCATGTGTGCCATCTAACTGCAATTGTGGTGAGCATATATAGTTTAAACCAAGCAACCCTTAAAGGTCCATGGCCGATCGCTATATGGCCTCGTCCCCAGAAGCCCAGATTTCCGGACGTGGTCAACTTTGGGTACAGAAGACAGCTACTATTTTTTCTCATTACCCTGTGAATCTTAGAGATCAAAGGATGTTTGGTTTGGAAGTAATGAGCCGAAATGTATCCCCATTTGGTCGACCAATAGTTATTTTCCAACAGTACTCTATGGGGCTTACGAAATCACGTTTTCTGCTCTCACATGAAAACGCATTGAAATATCGGCGCGAAACTTTACAGGTGGGGTTTTTGGGTGAAGACCAATCTATCAAGATGAAAATTTCATATCCTTAAATCGGGCCAACCCCCTTTAAAAGCTAGGGTGTTTGAACACCAAAGAGCCACAAGCAAGGGAAGAAAGAAGGCTCGACGTTGGCTGAACATGCTTGAAAAGCTGGCACAGGTTTCCCACTTAAAGATGAATTTGGCTCAAGAAGCCTTCAAAATCAAAAACAATGAAAGCACTACTATCAATACAAACAACGGCAAAGATATCAGCGGCGCTATTTTCAAACAATCAATAACGATGCTGCAAATATTTCTAAGATGTCTGCACTCCAGTGTTATATACTCCTCTGATACATTCAACTTTGTAAATGATCAGTGAACACCAATCTGCATGATTAATGACCAATAGCAAGGGGCAGCCTAATAACACAAAGAGGCATACTGGGCAACCTACTTTTTTCTTAAAGGTCCCAGGAAATGCAAATAGAATTGATGTGGTTTGTGTAAAGTCTACAAGGAGGGATGAGAAAACATTCAATAATTGGTTGGTGATGACATCATTAGTGAAACTATTGATTTTTCAGAGAGTAATAGAAAAATCCAGGTGACTGGTGTGAATCTATTCATGGCACTGATTGAAAATCAATAGTTCATTAATGATGTCATTGGTAGTGTATTCTTTTTTGTGGCCCTGTTTACTGGAATGGATTATGCCCCGTAAAGATTTGGAGTAGGTTTATCATCTCATTTCCTGGGACCTTTAACACTAACTCTTTTAGAGCACCTCAGCATATAGGTATGTTCTGCTTATTGTCTGTTGCCAAGAGTCAGTTTTCAGTGAACGGCTCTTTTCAGAGCCACCTTAAAGACACTATCAGTGATTTGAAAAATATTTGAAATTTGCAGGAATAGCTTCAAAGTGAAGGATAAGTCTGTAGAATTCTAATAAGTTACCTTTCCAGCTGTAGAATTGACAGAAAAGGAAGAAAACGGCAGTGTTCCAAGATACGATTCTCCATTCAATTACGTGTTGTAGTAAGTGTCCGAATGGACAGTAAGGACTAAAATCTCCGATTCTGTCCTTATTAGGTTGCTTCTGGTCTTATCATTTGCAGGGTATGTTAGGCTACCTGTACTTGTTACATACATGCAAAAATCTGATTTTTGATGATTTTTCGATTTGCTGATTTAGCAAATCACTGATAGTGTCTTTAACTCTATTTTAGCAGATATGCAAGGTCTGTTTGTTCTCTTTTGACAGGGGCAGTCTTCAGTGAACTGCTCTTTTCAGAGCCACCTTAACTCTATTTTAGCAGATAGGTGAGGTCTGCTTGTTCTCTGTTGACAGGGGCCGTCTTCAGTGACCGGCTCTTTTCAGAGCCACTGTAACTCTATTTTAGCAGACACAGATGAGGTCTGCTTTTTCTCTGTTGACAGGGAGTCTTCAGTGAACTGCTCTTGCAGAGCCGACCAGAAGGCAAAATGACAGCCTACAGCTTTCCATTTAGTTTATTTGTTCTGAAGAAGTCACAGCTACTCCTGACAAAAGCTTGACAGTTTCTCAAACTTTGTCTGATGGTAAACCTGTTTGAATTGCTTCAGTCCTACATAATGGCAAACAGAGTAAATAAACAACATTTCCTGGGCCTGGGTCAAAGGTATATGCAACAATGGATAGGTGAAAAAAAAAAAAACAAACAAAAATTTCTAAAATTTAGCTATTCATTTCCTCTTTGTAGAAATAATTGATCTACAAGAATCATCAATACCATAGGCTAGAGAATATCTGACATGTCATCAGTTGTACGATACTTATGAAAAATGAATACTACAGATAACAAGGAAAATAAGTCAATGAATATGATTAAAAACCTAAAATGAGAAAATAAGAGTTCAATTTATTTAGTCATGATAAACTTATATTCAATAATGCTCTGGGGATGAAACGACCCCCCTTAGTCATATGTTCAGGTCATATTTTTAAAATTTCTACAGTCTATTTTCTATATATCTACTAGAAGACGTTAGACTTTTGGTGACAAAAGCAGGAATTTCCAGGAAATAACATGGTATTCATTATGTTTTTTGGCATAGAAATTGGTTTTATAGTTCCCTTTTGACATTAACAAGTTTTCATTGTTAAAACTTAAAAGCTAGTTTGTTGATATTGGCTAATGCTAATGGGTTGGGCATCTGGAAAGAGTTCCATATTTTGTACCCTCCCCTGTTTTTGAAATTTCATAGGAACCTTTCTTTTTATAGGACTACTGGTCGTAAGTGCAGGAAACTTACTTTTTAATTAAAGACCTAGTTTCAAATCAAAACCATTGCAAAGAAAACAAAATATGGTGTCTTATTACAGTAAGAAAATATCATGGAATAACATGTCAAGAGTACAGAAGAAACAAGAAAAGGGAACATAATTTTTTAGAGGGACACATCATACAGAATCAAAAAAGTACTGAAACGAACAAACCAAAATCGGGTAATGTTACAGCTGTTCTCTCTGGATATATGAAATAAATATTGTCCCTCTTTATCAGGTGCGTACCATGCAATCATCTGGTGAGGGGCAAATTCTCATTTGTCCTGGCGTCCTGCTCCAACAAGTGCTAAACACGAGCAAACGCGTGCAACGCGCACAAAGATTTTGCCCAATGAACATTATTTGCCCCCAAATTTAAGCCAAAGTTGGTCGCATCCCCTCAAAATCAGATGAAACAGCGATGTTATTTCATTTCATTCCGGATATTTCAGGCACAGGAGAGCACTTCCCCTCCCCTGCACCTCTGGTTTAATATGCCACTGGATTTGTCAATTGTTTGGAGAGAAGATTTTTTCATAGAGTTCTTGATGAACAACATTCATGAATTACCGATTGCGTGATATGGATCTTTTGAAGATGTTACATGCTTGGGAAGCCCTGGTAAAACCAAACGAGCAGCAAATTAATAACACAAACACCAAACATATGAAAAATATTATTATCCAACTGTTTCACCCATGGATGTCTTGAAATGTTCTTTTGTGCATTTATTCTCAAAACCCCTATTGTCGTTCATTAGGGCTGGGGTTTTGGAGGTACCTTCAAATTTTTCCAACTCGACTTCATGATAACAGATAACAAATATGTGACACTCACTGAAATATTAGTCATCCATGAAAAATAACAACAAAAAAAAGATTTGGCCACTGAAAAATATCTGAAATCACACTGCAAAACTGTTTTAGATATTCAGGCATGCATACATGGCCTAATATTTGGGCATGTACTTGGCAATAATTGTTTGCTGGGGACACTTTGCTTCAAAATACCCCCTCTTCATCCCCAAATAAGGGCAATTATACCCCTATTCTGCTGGCCCTTCAGCAGCACATTGCTATTAATTTTAATTACCATGGAAACATCTATGAAAACTCATAGACTGGCTTTAATCACCCGAACTATCCCAGGCAATTCTGTAAGATCAACATACACTTCAGAGACGTTGAGGACCCAGAACTTCTAATTATTCAGCTTTTGGATTTTGAACAATTTTTCAGTTGAAGTATCTTTGATAGATAGAAAAGACCCGAAAATTTTCATTTTCTACATCCCATTCTTGGTTAAGCAAGTCACAATAAAACCTCTGTTGGCAGACTTAGAAGGGGTACTTTTTGAGTTCCTTATGTTTCAGTCCACAATTGCTCTGAAGTGTACAGACCCGGTCACCAATACAGTTTTGTTTGCAATATGGACCAACAAGAAAAACAGCATTTAGGCGACGAAAAAAGAAAACCTGTTTTACGGGCGAGCGGACCCTTCAAGTAAGGTCGGTCGGGCGAATTTTTTCTTTTTTTATTTTTTTTTCTTTTTTCTGGAGTTCAAATTGGCTATATAGCCTCAAAATCTGAAAAATCAAGAAAGAAAAAATGAAAATTTTACAACAAATTTTCGAAAAAATTTGCCAATTGATAATTTGGGCTAAAACTGGCTGAGTTTACATGATTTTTTGGAAAAAGCAAAAAAAAAAAAAAATCAGCAAAACTGAAAAATCAGGGTCGGTGGGCCCCGTAAAACAGGTTTGTTTTTATTTTCGTCGCCTTATATAGAGGTTAATTTTTGCAATTCCTCATACACTTTTTCATTGGTGATGAAGCTGTGAAATATTTCAAGTGTTATTTTTGCCAAAATGAATGACACCATTTCTCAGTATGAACACATATTCTGGAAAAGATGAACGTTTCAAATCAAAGTCGCTTACTATCAATTTTCACAATGCACAGACGTTATTTGTGTTAAACGAGTAGTAGTTGAAGCAGTACAGGGTGTTGAGCATTAACAGCACTTTTTTGAAAAAGTACGGTCCTCAAAACATGGTTAAAGGTGCAACGACAGATGTCACCTCAGGTATCCCTCAAAAATTGAAGTACTGATTTTGTTGCCCGATGTAAAGCTTTCCATATCAAAAATATCCCCATCTGAAAGGTTTAAGCTGAGAACTGTTTTCTTTGTTTTTAAAAATTGTGAAATTTCTTATTTTGTATAGGAGTAAATATGAAATTCAGCCTATGTTTACATTGAAATATAAGCACATCAAAATCACCCTTGCTCTCTCTTTTAAGACATTTCTGTAGCCAAACACAAGCATAAGAAATGTATTGATGATCTGATCTATATAAAATACCATTCTGACACAATATCTGGGTGCCTCAAAATCTCTTGTTGTCACCTTTCATAATCAAACCTTTTCTAGGCTTGCATGACCCCAAGACAATTTTAAAAGATGGTATGTCTTTGAAGCCAATTTCCTCCTAAATGGGTGCCTTTTTCTACCAATATGACCCTTAGAATGGGTTGGGTTTTTTTAAGTTTGTAGTTGCACACCCCAAACAAAGGGCAAGTTAGGTTTCCTAACTTGGTTATTGTTGCAGCAGTGGTGACCTCCACTATCTGGCCTCCAAGTGGCGCCGCAGTTGGCCTATCAGGGAGAGGCAGCATATGGTACTTAAAATAGGGTGACTAGGGATGCGTGTCCACTGGGGCAAACAAGGAAAGTTTTTGGAATAAGATTTTTCAATGTAATAATTCCGGTACTCTTGCTTTTGTTTACAGAGTAATGCAATAATTTTGAACAGATTTCTTATCCTGTTGCAACCAACATTTTAGGTCTATGAGGGCACTTTTCACATTTCCCTTCAATTGCTCCAACTGTGGTAAAAACTTTGCTTCTCCAACTAGAACCTTGCAGAAAATTTTACTGGTTTATGAACGAAGACCTAGCCTTGTATTGTTAGTTACTTTAAAGATATTTAAATTTCCCATTTTTTTCATTATTGGGACATGATACTCTCAGATTGGGGTACAATAGGGACACTTGCATTTTAAAAGATACACAAAAGACATTACATTTTTATGGATGGTAATATGTGACAAAATGAAAAGTTTGAATTGAAGTGCTCTACCAGTTTCATCGTTGTGAAATTTACAAACAGCTGTACAGTATAGTGCTGGCTGTATATGCTGTTCCCATTCACCCCGATGTTAGGGTGGGAGGAAAACAGGCATGTTTCCTGTTGTAAAAAAACAACACAAATAATAAAGGATAATAATTTTTTTACTCATGGGAGAAGATAGGCTCATTTGTGGAACATAAAATCAGGAGAAGCTTATAATGTGGCCTGTGAGTCTGAGTAAAAAAAAATATCCAAATCGGACAAAATTGTCTCTATTCACCCCATTTTTATGGTCCTCATTTTGTTGGTTCATCATCGGTGTACATGTATCTGCTCCCATCCACCAACCTGTCTGTCTGTGGGTGTTGTTCGCTTCACCTTCTCTTTATTTTGGGAAAGTAGAGCTTCAAGCGCGTGGTCAGCGCTACGTGCCGTCTCTTAGGCTCCTTCTCGCTCCCCTTGGCCCCAAGGAGTTTTACAACGTATTCAAAAATCAAATTGAAACTAGGAGATTTTGTTATAGACACCCTGTAGCATAAAATGATGCCTCTCCAACCTTGCACAACCAGTGAAATGGTATAATCTCGCTAGAAATGATATTACAAGTCAAGCTACAACCTTGCTGGATAGATGCCTGAGGGAAACCGACAACCTAATAAAATGACATCGTAACATGTAAAAAGCTAATACAATTTTAGCTAAAATGCTCATACAATAGGGCTTTTTCTTTGTCCAAATTGCTCCAGCCCAAGTGGAATTTCTTAGTAAAGCTTACTGAAGAACTGTCTCTAGCAATTTCCATCAAGGGAGAAAAAAAGAAGAGAGCAATGTCAGATTGAAGAGGGAAAGAGCTGCTCGATTTGTAACAAAAGTTTTATTGGATCTGGACAAGGGTAGTGTACGAATTTTATTTAAAGATTAAGTAATACCTGGCTTCGGCGGCTTAAACTCCTTGTGTTTTCCAAGTCCAATGGCTGTTCAGCCGCTTACCAACTTACTGTAACCAAACTTCTTTAACAGGTCCATGAAGGGTGTATGTGGTAGGCAGTGTACCAACAGTGCGATTCCTTTGGCTGTAAGTTCTTGTAAAATTTTTCTCCATGACATTCGTATAAAAAGTAACCTATAAGAAATTGCAAAACGATACGCCTTTTCCATAATGTTGTGTTCCACAGTTATTACTACAATATTAAGGAGGTCCACTTTGATTACTTTTTCAAAAGTCATCATGTTATATCACATATAGTATTTTGTCCTATTTCTTTACTCATTTACTGCATGTACGCTCATTATGATTGGTGATGAACCGACAGTTGCTATGCTTGTACGTCGCTGCGCAGCATTCCGGACGTGCTACCGCACACAACCATATTTTACAACACAGCTGTTCGTCAACACTTTTACAGTTGCGTGCCGCATTATTAGAAATTGTTGTAGACATGCAGGACTCAACAAGGATAGCACTGCTATTTCAAAATTGTGTTACTTATTTTGAAAACTGACATGGATATTTAGCATGACAAAAAGAAATGTCTTTTTTTTTTTCTTAATTGCTGTGCTTATATATAAAAAGTTGAACTTGTTTTATACATCATTGTTCAAGGGATTCTTAAAGAGTGTGAAAATGTAAGCAAATTTTCATTGGCTGATGCCCGGGTTCAACTCGATTAATTGAACCCGTAGTCGCACTGCGTACCGGTATTGAAGTTATTTTTAGCTACTTTTGGCATTGCGTCTCGTTTGTGTGTATGACGTTTTGCGTTCAGCGGGTTGTTCGATTATTTGTCAACTGGGTGGATGGCAGTTCCTTTCGGTAAAGTAAGGTATCACGAAATTGGGTTAAGTAAAGATGACCTTAAATGATAATGCTGTTTAAGAATGCGAATAAAGGTATGACTTTGGAACCGATCTCACTTTACAACGAATTGAAACCGGCCGACACCATTATGGTTTTTTGCGTGGAAGTAACTCGGGCCTCTGGCCTCGTTCTTCCATTAAAAGAATGTGTCGCCTTGGGTTAATTCCTCGTAAAGAGAGTACCGGTTCCCAAATCATAACTTTATTAAATGCTCTAATTCAAACATGATGCACATGTGTTTCATCAGGAATTAGCAACTCTACACCTGACTCGGGCAGTAAAGCCACCCTGGAGTGAGTGCATGCGTGCCTCTGTGAGTATAGAATTTAACGACACCTAAACACAATTGTGTATATAGTTTGTCATATGATAAAATATATCAAAAATATTTACAAAACAACTTATACTTATGAAAATTCCAATGACAACATTGAACTTATAATGACTACTTGTCTTTTTTTTTTTAAACAGAGAAAAATATAAAAAAAATAAAAAAAATTTCTGATTTTAACTAATTATATTGAACAACAAACTATACAGGCTTTTAGTGCTTTGTTGGTAAAAAATTATTTCACATATTGAAATTGCAATGACACACACACACAGAAAAAAAAATGTCTACAGAAATCTAAAAATAGTAAATAAACAATTATTTTGAAAAGGACCTAAATCTGAGAAATATATACCTGCCTGATAATTGACACTTAAGTTGGATTGTCAGCTAGACACTTCAACAACAAAACAAATCTTGGAGATATTTCAATTGCTTTAATTATGTATCCAAATGTAAATATATTATTATCAAAAACAAGTTCCAGTCAAATAGCTAACTGGCATACATCAAAACTAATATTTTGTGGAGGGAATCGTTGCATACAAAGGCCCCAAGAAGCAGCATTAGTATGTGTTTAAACATTTTAATTAAAATTAAAATTAATCATAGAGTTTTTTTTTACTTTTTTTATATATTATTAATGAAAAGTAAATTTTGGTGCATGTTACATGAAATAGTTAATACGATGATGGCCCATAGCTAAAAGAAGGAAACAATGAGTGCAAATACAAACCTACACCAGACATACATGTGTTAATTTTGTTGGTTGTGTCTGTGAAAACAGGATAAATTTTGCAAAAAAGTAGATCGGCCAAGGAGCAAACAAGAAGACAAAGAGGGAAAAAAGCACAAGAAATAAGTCTCAAAGTGCTGTCTTGGTATGCTCACTAATGGCAGATAAAGTGGTTTTGATACATGATGCTGCATTGTGTAATAAGTCCCTGCTGCCCGCCCGGCACCCACCCAAAGAGTGAACTCACTTTTGAGAGATTTCCACTCTTTTTGAGCGATTTCCACTTTTTTGAAAGATTTCCACTCTTTTAGAGAGATAGATTCCCACTCTTTTTGAAAGATTTCCACTCTTTTTGCAAGATTTTCACTCTTTTAAAAAGATTTTCACTCTTTTA
Source organism: Ophioderma brevispina (assembly GCA_023653785.1). Lineage (NCBI taxonomy): Eukaryota > Metazoa > Echinodermata > Ophiuroidea > Amphilepidida > Ophiodermatidae > Ophioderma > Ophioderma brevispina. The sequence goes on along the minus strand of JAMKCH010018991.1, from coordinate 9,506 downwards.
AAAAGATTTTCACTCTTTTTGAGAGATTTCCACTCTTTTTGAGAGATTTCCACTCTTTTTGCAAGATTTCCACTCTTTTTGCAAGATTTCCACTCTTTTTGCAAGATTTCCACTCTTTTTGCAAGATTTCCACTCTTTTTGCAAGATTTCCACTCTTTTTGAAAGATTTTCACTCTTTTTGAGAGATTTCCACTTTTTTTAAAAAGATTTCCACTCCTGCATTTTGATGCATGATGCTGCATTGTGTAATAAGTTCCTGATGCCCAACCGCCCACCCGCCTAAAGAGTTAACTCACTTTTGAGAGATTTCCACTCTTTTGGAGATATTTCCACTCTTCTGGAGAGAGATTTCCACTCTTTTTGCAAGATTTCCACTCTTTTTGAGAGATTTCCACTCTTTTTGAGAGATTTCCACTCTTTTGGAGAGATTTCCACTCTTTTTGATAGATTTCCACTCTTTTTGAGAGATTTCACTCTTTTTGAGAGATTTCACTCTTTTTGAGAGATTTCCACTCTTTTTGAGAGATTTATACTTTTTTAAAGCAATTTCCACTCTTTTTGAGAGATTTCCACTTTCTTGAGAGATTTCCATGCATTCTTTTTGAGAGATTTCCAATCTTTGAGAGATTTCCACTCTTTTTGAAAGATTTCTACTCCTTTTGAGAGATTTCCACTTTTTGCGAGATTTCCACTCTTTTTGAAAGATTTCCACTCATTTTGAGAGATTTCAGAGATTTACACTCTTTTTGAGAGATTTGCACTCCTTTTGAGAGATTTCCACTCTTTTGAGAGATTTCCACTTTCTTGAGAGATTTCCACTCCCTTAGAGTGAATTTTACACATTTCATTCAGTGGGAGAGTGATCTTTTCACCCCTCTTCATTTTGAGAGTACCCCCTGCATCATGCAATTGAATTGCACAGCATTCTGTCCATAATCTGCAGTCCCCAAATAAACCCTGCGGACGAGCCTGGCTTCAATCAACAAGTAGTAGTGAAGGAAGGAAGAAAGGAAGGAAGGAAGGAAAGGCATAAAATTTACTCAAGAAATATGCATAAAATAAGTATTTCTGATCATCCCTCTTCCTGATAATAACTATTCCTGATCATGAATAAGTATTCCTGATCATCATTATTCACATGGTGACATCCTTGGAAAAAAAAAAAAAAAAAAAATTTTTGAGAGATTTCCACTCTTTTTGCAAGATTTCCACTCTTTTTGCAAGATTTCCACTCTTTTTGCAAGATTTCCACTCTTTTTGCAAGATTTCCACTCTTTTTGCAAGATTTCCACTCTTTTTGCAAGATTTCCACTCTTTTTGCAAGATTTCCACTCTTTTTGAAAGATTTTCACTCTTTTTGAGAGATTTCCACTTTTTTTAAAACGATTTCCACTCCTGCATTTTGATGCATGATGCTGCATTGTGTAATAAGTTCCGTTCCTGCTGCCCAACCGCCCACCCGCCCAAAGAGTTAACTCACTTTTGAGAGATTTCCACTCTTTTGGAGATATTTCCACTCTTCTGGAGAGAGATTTCCACTCTTTTTGCAAGATTTCCACTCTTTTTGAGAGATTTCCACTCTTTTTGAGAGATTTCCACTCTTTCGGAGAGATTTCCACTCTTTTTGATAGATTTCCACTCTTTTTGAGAGATTTCCACTCTTTTTGAGAGATTTCACTCTTTTTGAGAGATTTCCACTCTTTTTGAGAGATTTCCACTCTTTTTGAGAGATTTCCACTCTTTTTGAGAGATTTCCACTCATTTTGATAGATTTCAGAGATTTACACTCTTTTTGAGAGATTTGCACTCCTTTTGAGAGATTTCCACTCTTTTGAGAGATTTCCACTTTCTTGAGAGATTTCCACTCCCTTAGAGTGAATTTTACACATTTCATTCTGTGGGAGAGTGATCTTTTCACCCCTTTTCATTTTGAGAGTACCCCCTGCATCATGCAATTGAATTGCACAGCATTCTGTCCATAATCTGCAGTCCCCAGATTTCCACTCTTTTTGAGAGATTTCCCCTTTTCTGAGAGATTTCCATGCATTCTTTTTGAGAGATTTCCATCTTTGGATATTTCCACTCTTTTTTGAAGATTTCTACTCCTTTTGAGAGATTTCCACTTTTTCGCGAGATTTACACTCTTTTGAAAAGATTGCCCAATCTCTTTTGAGAGATTTCCACTCATGTTGATAGATTTCAGAGATTTACACTCTTTTTGAGAGATTTGCACTCCTTTTGAGAGATTTCCACTCTTTTGAGAGATTTCCACTTTCTTGAGAGATTTCCACTCCCTTAGAGTGAATTTTACACATTTCATTCTGTGGGAGAGTGATCTTTTCACCCCTCTTCATTTTGAGAGTACCCCCTGCATCATGCAATTGAATTGCACAGCATTCTGTCCATAATCTGCAGTCCCCAGATTTCCACTCTTTTTGAGAGATTTCCACTTTCTTGAGAGATTTCCATGCATTCTTTTTGAGAGATTTCCAATCTTTGAGAGATTTCCACTCTTTTTGAAAGATTTCCACTCTTTTGGAGAGATTTCCACTCTTTTGAAAGATTTCCACTCTTTTGAAAGATTTCCACTCCTTTTGAGAGATTTCCACTCATGTTGATAGATTTCAGAGATTTACACTCTTTTTGAGAGATTTGCACTCCTTTTGAGAGATTTCCACTCCTTTTGAGAGATTTCCACTTTCTTGAGAGATTTCCACTCCCTTAGAGTGAATTTTACACATTTCATTCTGTGGGAGAGTGATCTTTTCACCCCTCTTCATTTTGAGAGTACCCCCTGCATCATGCAATTGAATTGCACAGCATTCTGTCCATAATCTGCAGTCCCCAAATAAACCCTACGAACGAGCCTGGCTTCAATCAACAAGTAGTAGTGAAGGAAGGAAGAAAGGAAGGAAGGAAGGAAAGGCATAAAATTTACTCAAGAAAATATGCATAAAATAAGTATTTCTGATCATCCCCTCTTCCTGATAATAACTATTCCTGATCATGAATAAGTATTCCTGATCATCATTATTCACATGGTGACATCCTTGTACTAGAATGTTGCATCCTGAATAACTATGAGCAACTAAGTGTGATGACTTTGGCTTATTGTCACACAACATGTTCCGGGCCTTGGGCACTTAAGCCAGTACACATTAATGTAGCTGTTGTATGCTGACACTGTTAAATGGTGCAGGTAAAGGAACAGTCAATTTTTTGATGAGATATTTCCACTCTTCTGGAGAGAGATTTCCACTCTTTTTGAGGGATTTCTACTGATTTGGAGATATTTCCACTCTTTTTGAGAGATTTCCAATCTTTGAGAGATTTCCACTCTTTTGGAGAGATTTCCACTTTTTGCGAGATTTCCACTCCCTTAGAGTGAATTTTACACATTTCATTCTGTGGGAGAGTGATCTTTTCACCCCTTTTCATTTTGAGAGTACCCCCTGCATCATGCAATTGAATTGCACAGCATTCTGTCCATAATCTGCAGTCCCCAGATTTCCACTCTTTTTGAGAGATTTCCACTTTCTTGAGAGATTTCCATGCATTCTTTTTGAGAGATTTCCACTTTCTTGAGAGATTTCCACTCTTTTTGAAAGATTTCCACTCCTTTTGAGAGATTTCCACTTTTTGCGAGATTTCCACTCTTTTGAAAGATTTCCACTCCTTTTGAGAGATTTCCACTCATGTTGATAGATTTCAGAGATTTACACTCTTTTTGAGAGATTTGCACTCCTTTTGAGAGATTTCCACTCTTTTGAGAGATTTCCACTTTCTTGAGAGATTTCCACTCCCTTAGAGTGAATTTTACACATTTCATTCTGTGGGAGAGTGATCTTTTCACCCCTCTTCATTTTGAGAGTACCCCCTGCATCATGCAATTGAATTGCACAGCATTCTGTCCATAATCTGCAGTCCCCAAATAAACCCTACGAACGAGCCTGGCTTCAATCAACAAGTAGTAGTGAAGGAAGGAAGAAAGGAAGGAAGGAAAGGCATAAAATTTACTCAAGAAAATATGCATAAAATAAGTATTTCGTAATCCCTCTCCTGATAATAACTATTCCTGATCATGAATAAGTATTCCTGATCATCATTATTCACATGGTGACATCCTTGGTACTAGCCTGTTGCATCCTGAATAACTATGAGCAACTAAGTGTGATGACTTTGGCTTATTGTCACACAACATGTTTCCGGGCCTTGGGCACTTAAGCCAGTACACATTAATGTAGCTGTTGTATGCTGACACTGTTAAATGGGTGCAGTTAAGGAACAGTCAATTTTTTGATGAGATATTTCCACTCTTTTGGAGATATTTCCACTCTTTTTGAGGGATTTCTACTGATTTGGAGATATTTCCACTCTTTTTGATAGATTTCCACTCTTTTGAAAGATTTCCACTCTTTTGAAAGATTTCCACTCTTTTGGAGAGATTTCCACTATTTTGAAGAGATTTCACTTTCTTAGTGTGATTTCACTCTTTAGAGTGAATTTTACACATTTCATTCTGTTGGAGAGTGGTCTTTTTGCCCCTCTTCATTTTGAGGGTACCCCCTGCATCATGCAATTGAATTGCACAGCATTCTGTCCATAATCTGCAGTCCCCAAATAAACCCTACGAACGAGCCTGGCTTCAATCAACAATTAGTAGTGAAGGAAGGAAGAAGGAAAGGCATAAAATTTACTCAAGAAAATATGCATAAAATAAGTATTCCTGATCATCCGAAGAGTCCTGATAATAAGTATTCCTGATCATCATTATTCACCTGGTGACATCCTTGGTACTAGCGTGTTGCATCCTGATAACTACAGTGTGAGTCAATAAAAACCCTACATTCAGGAAAGATTTTTTCTTCAAAGGTTAAACGTTTATTTTTGCTTGAATGTTGTTTTTTGTTGTTTTCAGAATAACAGCTGTCATAAGATTTTTATTGGAGTCTTTTGGACTTTGGGTTCAGAAACTATGTTGATTTTGCGGAGAGACCTAAGAATTCCGTTTGGCCGATTTTAGCCATACAATGCGGAGAGATTGACCCACCGTGTATACCATACACATTAATAGCAACACAATCCACATGCACTTTCAATGGTATCGATTCTTCTCGACAAAAACATATCAGTTTGAAAGAAAAAAATATTCGTACATATTATAACTAAAATATCTTCAACAAATTAAATTACCATTGTTCAATCATAAATATTCAGTTATTGAAAATCACTCCTGTTTCTCAGTTCATGAACATAATGAAACTGCTCAGAGATTGTTTTTACATCTCTAAGATAATTATTTTGCATTAATACAGTATACTCAGCGTCCATAAATTGCGAGAAGAACTAAAACTGAGTTTTTGTCAATAAATTGGAATTAAAACGTAAAATTCAATATTGCGTTGTTTTTTTTTCAAGCGGAATACAAAACCTTCTATAGTTTTTACTTTGGCTCCCAAGTTTTGTAGGTTAAAACCATGAATCTTGCTGAACAAAAGTAAACTTGTGTTCTCACACCAGCTATCTTGACTTACTTATTTGGGAAATTGAACATTTTTTTTGTAATCTCCGGGATTTTATTTTTATAATCCTCTCAATTCTCCCACCTTCTATTGTTGACAATAATTTTGTGTAAATGGTTTTACTCAAATCACTGCTGAAGACCATGTTACTCTATGTAAACAATGCATCTGTTGTTTGGCTCAAAATCGGCCAACAGGATTCTTAAGTCTCTCAGCAAAATAGGCATAACTTGTTCCTCCAAACTCCAAATAACACCAAATAAACATTTTCTAAAAGCTATTTATCCTTACAGAGGGCACGTGTGGTCCAGTGGACTGAGCGCTCGTCCCGCAATCCAAAGGTCATGGGTTCGAGTCCACTGCGGCCACGTGTTGTGCCCTTGAGTAAGGCACGTTACCTTAATTACTCCTCTCCACCCAGGTGTATAATGGGTACCAGCATTATTCAATGCTGGGAAAGTAACAGACTCGCTGTGCGGGAGGAGTGGCGAACCCCCCACAGCAAACATAATACGGAGGAGTTTGGCACCGAACGCTAAGGAAAGAGAGATGGGCACTCCGCGCACGAGCTTGCTCGGCACGAGACTTTACTACTATTTATCCCTCTTAAGCACAAAAGCAAACAATTTGAGCAAAAATAATTCTCATATTTTAAATCACTTTTTTATTCTGGGATGTAGGGTTTTTATTGACTCATACTGTATGAGCGACTAAGTGTGATGACTCTGCCTTATTGTCACACAACATGTTTCCGGGCCTTGGGCACTTAAGCCCAGTACAATATAGCCGTCATATGCTGACACTGTTAAATGGTGCAGTTAAAGGAACAGTCAACTTTTTAATGTGAGGCATAAGGAGGCAAGAGAATGTGAGATTTGGTGGTAAGAGTATTGTCTTAAGTTCTTTAATTTTGTTCTGAGACAATAGTACCACCAGCACCACAATACCTATTGGTTCATCTACAATTGATATGACTTCCTGTTCCCAAACGTGCAGGGATGGAGGTGTCTAGTAACAGCTCCCACTACTATGAGCCAGTAAAAAATATAGTTCTTCATGCTAAGGCCACAGTTCAGGATCTTCTATTTCATAGTGTTTTAGAAACTCCCCGGGTTTTTTTAGTATGAATTTTGATACCCAGGAATATAAAGGTGGTCATTTTTAATGCATTAACACAACTCATGCAACTGTGTCCTTGGTGGATGAGCACATAGTATAGCTCACAGAGAGATTTTTTGGAGGGAGGCTGAACCAATAGTTTCACTGCAACTTATAGTCCAGGAACAAAATAAGGTGACCAGTTGCAAGTTGATTAATTGATCGTGCAGAACAAATGTTGGCTGTGAGGATCAATCTGTAAACAGGAAGTTTACTTAAAGTGACAGGGGGAGGATTTTTTAGGATACCAATTTCTCGCAAATTTCACTGGATCGGGGTGTGTTAGACCACTACCAAGACCGTTTCTAAGGTTTATTGAAAAAATCAGGTGCCAAAAGAAAACCGCAAAACCTTCCCGTCTTGTGCACCCCCACGTGCCCCATGCTATCATACCCCCCACTATGATCCCCACCACACACCCCTAGAAAACCATGCTTTGACTGTTGTCGTGCACTACAGAAACTACTAAATTATCTTATTTACATAAAGCCGGCGTATTCGGCTATTCATTTCAGTTGTGTGAATATGTAATACATTGGTAAGCCATTCCAAATATGTAAAAAACGGGGGGTTCGAGAAAAATTGGGGGTGCTTCGTTCTGGAAATTCTCTCATGTCTCTTTAATGAATTAATGTGTTGGTGGCGAACGATCGGAAACCCGACCAATTAGGACATTTTTGGACATTTTAAATAATATTTTTGTCCACATGTGCCCCCGCCCAAACTACACATTCAAACCTATATCACAGTGAGTGCCCGATTGCATGTAAGGTACAAGTGGATTACTAAGGCTAGCGGTTCAGTGATATAAAAATCTCAACTTTTGTGAGGTAAGTCGGGGGGGGCGAGGTTGTGGATCACGAAATGCCCCTTAAGTGAAACTTGTATTGAACATTTCTGTGGAAATCAAGAATTCATCATCAAACTCCAAAGCTGAATCTCATAGCAGACCTATGATAATCAGCTGCTTTTTGATAGCTGATAACAGTACCAATGCCTCATCCTTTTTTTTGTATCCCCAACTTTTAAGTGTCACAATGAATGGAATCAGAAACAAGTTTTATTTCCAATGAGCGGTCATTTATTTTCGGTGAAAAATTGCCTTCCCCTTTCACTTTTCCTTCAAAACTTTTGCAATTCCCCTGATTTTCAGAATTTTTTCCATTTCATGTTCCCCCCTCTCCTCCTTGTTGAAAAATGCTCATGTTTCCCCCTCTTGCTTACATTTATTCCGTCCTCAACTCCTCCATTCCCCTGGCTTAATGTGACCCTCCCTAATCCTAGAATGTTAAATATTACCAGGCCCATGAGAGCATGTCTTTTGTTCAAGGGCTTAATAACAATTGGTTGAGATGCCACTTTTCATTTCACTTTTTTATATTTCAATATATGACATTGTGCTAAGAGGTGCCGCATATACTATATAGTTATAACCCCCCAAAATTTTCAGTTAACATTTTGAGTCCTTACTCCATTCTTAAAAATTCTTGACCTTAAAATCCAAGTCACTTTACAGCTTTGATCTGTATTCCCATTGAGCATCCATATAAGCCATGTATTATTGGAACAACGTCTGGTCAGACACAAGAGATGTTGGCCTTTAAGGTGGCCCATCTGAACCTTTGTTTCTGACCCCCTATATTTGGATACCCTTCACAGAATTAACACATGTTTGTTCTGTTAAGGTTTCCGAATTATAAGTGTGTCAGAAAAGGTGGGTCAGCTGGGTCAACTTATGGAAACACACAGACAACAAGCCGATAAAAATATGCAAACAATATAACTCAAGACATCATCACTAAATCTCTTATATTTTGTATTGCTACTTCAACTGTTTAGCTTCACAAATTACATTATGGGTCATTGTACTACACAAAAAGTATAATTCAAGTGCAACTTAAAAGGGAAAACCCGATTTCTATAATTTTTCAGATAGACTGGGCCCTCACCCCAAGACCCCATCTGAAGTTTGTTTCAATATTCAACCGGTTTTTTAAGTGAGAGCTAAAAAAGGTGAATGCCCATAGATACTGTGTAAAGTTAACATTGGTCTACCAAACTAGGGGCATATTTCGCTCATAACATCCAAACCCAACATCCTTTAGCCCTAAGATTCACAGGGTAATGAGAAATAGCAAGCTTCCTTCTGATACCCAAATTTTGACGCACTTCCGGTAAAATCTGGGGTCCCTTGGGAATTAGGCTATTAGCGATCGGACATGGACCTTTAATTTGACATTTCTGTTGAGATCATTATTCTAACACACAAACTCTTGGTGTGCTGAATCTCAGAGTAGACCTTTAAGTGATACAATTGGCTTTCTGATAGCTATAACACTATTAGACTGTCAGGTACATTTGCTCATGCTTTTGAGTATCGCTCACTTGTGATTATCACGTTGAATAAAATCAGAGAAGGTTATTTCTACAGTCTAGAATTGTTCAAATGTTACCACTCTAAGATTATGTCTCCTTTCAGGGTTTAAGTTGCACTGGCACATTTTCATTAAATATGCAATTCCCCAATTTGCCCTCAAATGGTAGTTTGGGACCTTGGAAAATACGGTATATTGTTACACAGAAACAAATATTACACAAAGCAGATAGGAGCCTTCATAGGAGGCTAAGACATCCTAATTTGTAGGCCAAATTTGGGGTTTGTTGTAACTTTAATCACACATGTGTCTATTACATGAATATCCCAGACTTGTACTCAAGGTTTACAGACGAACAACCCCGTGTGGATGCCTTGGGAATCAACTCCAATGCATGTTTTCTTGTGTTTAATGCCATGGATCCCTCATCGCTGAATAAATCACTCCAAGA
>JAMKCH010018990.1:0-29851 GCA_023653785.1 Ophioderma brevispina | reverse complement strand
TGGCGAAAACGGTCAAAAACCCCTTGATTTTGGGAGATTTGCTTACAATATTTAAAAATAACCTCTCAGTTTGACGTCACAGTGAGTCCAAACCTGAGAGTTTATTTTTAATATTTGTAAGCAAATCTCCACAATCAAGGGTTTTTCGACCGTTTTGCCATTCAGCAAACAATTGGTATTTTAATTTGGTAAAGATCATGATGATGGGTGTCAAAGTAAGCATAAACATGTTATTACTCTAAAATAATCACATAATACAATATTGTCAGTAATTTGCTTATAATCCGGTTGCCTAATCTTCTATAAGCTTGTGGTGCATAAACACTTATAGTTGCGTTATATGTTTTGATATATAAGAATGCATTAGTTTTCATATGCGTGATAGTAATATTTTGCAGTATCAGCACCCGTGGTTTCAATTTGCATGTTTAATTACATAATTGCTGGTTGTTTTCATCCTGAAACCAAAACCTGGCTGAATATTTTGCAGTAGGACTTGAGCCAAAAATATAAAATCTTCAACACGACGGCTTAGTATATTACGTACATTGACATGATTGACAACTTTTTATCCGCCGCCATTAAGGGAGCGTCATTATTTATGCGGGGGGGGGGGAATGGAGGATTTCAACTTTTTTTTCGGCACCAATTTCGCGTCCCCCCTCGCTTCCGTTTCAAAAATTTTCCACACTCCCCCTTGATCATGCTGATTTCCCCATTTCAAAGTTCATGTCCCCTCTCTCTTGTTGATGAAACAACTTTCAAGTTTCCCCCCTCTCTCTTACAACATTTTTCGGTTCCCCCTCAAATCCTCATTCCCCCCGGGCGTATAATGACCCCTCCCTAAACCTCTTACCTTTCGAATTTCACGGCTACACTTTTTAATGAGGTCTCGTTTACAATGTTACTCTTTTACTCTGTAATCTGTATGAATCTCAATTTCTTTTAAGTCGAAGACAAAATAACTATATTTTGACAAACGGCAAGCTATAGGTTGCACATACCACCAAATAATTGCATTGGTTTATGTAACAATATCCTAATTAAACGTCAAATTTCTCATTAACGAAGCGACTCAGTTGCTTAAATTATGCATTACCTGGGACTGCTAGACCGTTTTGCATCCATTCAGCACGAAGAATCCATAAGTTGACCACACGGATTTTTCGAGCTACTGAAGCATGAAGACAACGATGAGTTCCTATCCCCCTCTCAACTGTTGCTTCTAGTCAAGTAATTCCTATGGGGTAGGTGTAAATTAGACTGTACTTACTCAGTAGTAAGCCTCACACACCTTTTTGTCTTGCATTTTGTGCTGATTTTTATCTTTAAAATAATTTCTAACACCAAATATGGCCCAGGAAGTTCGCATGTTCTGACTATTTTTCCATTTATTTAACCGTCACTCATTGTTTACCATTGTTCCACAACATTTTCGGTCACCTAGAGGGTGCCAGACACAGATCATTTAGTGGCGTGGAATCTCAGCTCTTATGTCCTAATGAAAAGATCCTTAAGAGTATAAGAACGCACATACAAAAGTTTTATTTTGAAAATCCACCTTGTGTTAATTTAGGAATATGGAGTAAATTTGTACAGGTGTCAAATTTGAAATATTAATTGTTTTCAAGGACACCCACGCTTTTTTGGTCCACAGGATACAAAAAGGTTCTAGTTTTGCCCGTCTATGATTACGGTTGTTAAAGGTGCAATTTCAATGATCCTCGCACCTTATAATTGCTTATACCCGGGGGTTAGCTGACTACAGTAGTGTGTTTGAAAGACCCTTTTCATTTACCCATCATGACTACTGGTAGAGTTTTGTGGTAACATTACTATGCCCGTTCCACAATCCAATTACAGTTACATGATAATTGGGGAACTGAACCCACTCAATTACTTTCATATACCTATACCCCGTATATCGTATATACATTAACGTAATATCTTCAATGCTTAACTGTATTAAATCCCATTGAAATGGAGGAAAGAGGTGTGCTTACGAATTTATCATAAATTATCTGGCTATTTTTTCAGTCGATTTCTTTCAAGGTCAGCTGCAATCTTGCACATTTTTTGATTCACGTATATATGTCTGTGACATCCCCCCGCTCTTGGGTCGCCGTTTAGGGCTATTTCGCTCCCGGATGGACGTATTTTTTTAGCATCACCGCAGCGTACAAACAACCTTCGTCACGATCGATTGATTGTTATTAGACGCCCTTAGTTTTAAAAAAACGGGAACGCAAACTTTTCCCCCTAGTTAAAATTTCAAAAACAACTAAAATCGTATATAGAATATATCGTTCTGCCGCTATCCATTAGGGAAGCGAAGGGCACCTTTCGGACGCAATGCATACACCTATAATAATATCTACCGCTCCGATACCAGCCTGGCTTGATATCTTGGCAAGAGTCCGTCGTGCTAGTATACGAAGGTCGCCGGTTTCAATCCGGCCAGCAGTACATGGGTATTTTCAACACTACCGTTCTCTGCCATCTCTCAGAGTTGGTTGTTTACCGTTACAACAAACTGACCAGAGTTCCCTAGGCTATTCTCGTCCACGGCATTGGCAATACGCCGAAGAGTACTAACTTGCACTCCGACGGGAAGAGTACAACAAGCCAGAGTCCTGATTACCTCGATATCGCAGAGTAGGTACGTAATCTCATACATCATCGAGAGGTGGTCATTTGTGGCCACGAAATGGTTCAGGACGACCACGATGGACTACCAACTAGATGGTCCCGCCTGCTTAATCTGTGGCCGTAGAGCCCGGGAAAATTCCAACAAGCCGTCTTCGCTTTGTTGAGAAGACACTATGGAGCAACGTTTCCCCCTACAAACTGTAGATCGGAGATTGCTTCAACATGGTCACCGAGCAAGACGAATGACAAATGTCTACGTCCAACCGTTCACCACAGAGTTTATCGACTTCGCCTGGCTAGGGAGCACCGTATTACAGCTCAGACACTGGCAAATGTTGCGTTAAATTGGCAGAGTTCGCTACATTCTTGACCATCAATGGAAGACCAAGGGTTCTTGATTACTTGGGGGAAACCTCCGAGATGACTGTATTCTGGAATCGCTCACGTCGTGGCTGTTGGGCCAGTAATTCATTTTGGAGTAAAACACATCACTGGTGGTGGCCAGATGGAAACATTAACGCCGGGTGTCCCTGGACTTCGGGAAAACCACTGTCTGCCACATGCAAGAAGGGTGTATGGGTTTTTTTTAAACAATTTTCGACTGCAAACGCAAGTTACGCGCACAGGGGCCGCTGTAGTGAGCAATTTCTTAGCGGCGGTTGAGGGGAGGTGGCGCAGATACCATGGCCTGCTTGCTTCCCTGATTGGAGCCATATCGAGCATGCTGGGATGGCCTTAGGCCGAGCCATCAATACAGGGACAATCTTCCTCAAACACTACAGGACGTCAAGCCTCGGACTGATGAAGGGGGGGACGCGCCTTGCTCATAAAAACACACAACAATCATAAACAACCTGTGTACAGTGTGCCCTACGTTTGACGCACTGATTCAGCCAGGGGTGGCCATACTCGATGTTAGTGATGATTACATTTCAAAACAGTACTAGTTTAATTCAATCATTGACTATATTAGATATGAGAGAGAAGCATGGGTACGTAATAAGCAACAAAGACTCTCAAATCGCCAATGTCAACCCAATTTGCTGATGATTTCAACCTTGCTACACGTAGGAAAGATATGCATCAGAATCCTTCGGAAAAACATTGAGACGTAGTAGTAACAAAACTAGGTCTAACACTTAAGCCTTCTAAGTGTAAATCTAAGTGGAAAGAGATTCAGGGTCTCTTTGCTGTCTTAAGTCATTTATGGAGGGAACACTATTTGTTTGGTCCTCATCCATCAGGCATTTTCCAGTCATTGACCTTCTTCAGATGTTGGTTGGCTATGTCTTTGCATTGGTTAAGACTGGATTTTGATAGGTTGTACATCAGCTGTGCTAAGGATTGTAGTAGAGATGGGAGAGTTCAGAGTTCAGATTAGCAGGTGGTTGATTTTTTTTCTGGTTTTCCTCGACGACGTTACGGTGCCAGACCGTGACGATGCTTTTAATGGTTGGCCAGTGGCACAAGCGGGTATCTTCGCTTTGTGGATGAGTAGGTAAGCAATTGAGGATGTGAACAGTGTACAATGACGATGATGACATAAATAGCAGAGTCCTCTAGATTGGTCTGCCCCAAAGCTTCAGATTGGCAGGGGTGTGAAGGTGATGCATGGATTGCGTTGATGCGGAAAGACAGCAGCTCTGGCGTCCAGACATACAAAAGTTCATGTACAGAGAAGGGTCGATTTATCATAAAGGCTTCAAATTGCTTCAACCACTGCCAGTGGTTCGCAATTCGTAATGGTTTAGACCAACATACCTTCGCCGGTGAGGCATTTCCTTTTGTTTCTGATGACTCTTGTCTCCGATCAGATTGGTTCTCTTTGATCGAGCCCGGATATGGCCGTCTGACCTCTAGCATTTCATTTAAAATTAGATCGTGTCTTTTGGTCGTATCTAGTAAACCAGTCCATATTGCTTTTGTCTTTTTACTTTCCATGGGATTTGTCTGTGCACTTCCATCTGTAGGAGTGATGTTTAGATTGGTACTGGAAGATATTGGACTGACAGTGAGTTAGCTTTTCTGTTTGCAGACCATAGTGTTTCCTTGAGGTAATGTACAGAGACCAAGGTGGAAGATACATCTGTTATACCTGCCATGCTTCAGGTCTGGGTGCAAGGTAGTCCCAGACTTTCCATGTTGGAAATTGGGAAGTTATAAATGGTGAAAACTCCCATTGCATTATATAGCATTATGTATATACATAGCTTCATAAGCCACACCATTGACTTGCTGGTTGTTGAAGAATTTCTGTCAGCTTTGTGGAATACCATGTCCTCTGAGGTTATTATCCTTCAGGTCGTTATTGATCAGCTTCCCGAGGAACCGCATGGGTTGACTTTGGACATACAATCTTCTGTCCGTCCTATATCACTAAAAATAATGACCTTTTACGGGTGCCCTATTTTTCGTCTTCAGATGAGGATGTAAAGGTGTCAGTTTTGCACAGTTGAGGGGGTCATCTTTATGATGTCGGATGACACCTTTAGGAATGGTCAGATGACACCTTTAGGATGTCAAAATGAACACCTTTAGGTTGTCAAGCCAGAATGACAAATTTGTGTTCTTATTTTGAACCCCAAAGGCTTGACCCCTTCGAAATGTTTTCCCAAAGGTGTCCTTTATGGCTTGACAAACCCTAAAGGTGTCATTCTTGATACCCTAAAGTGTCTCTAGTGTCAGCTGACCACCCTGGGTGTCATCTGACATCCTAAGGGTGTCTAAGGTGTCATTCTGACACCTCAACGGTGTCAAATTGACCACCTTTCATCTCATCTGAAATACGCAAACTTGGACACCTTTTTTGCAGGTAGGCGGGATCGTATTCCAGCTGTTATTGCGTTTTGTTTCCTTGTCGCTTTGTTCTGCGTTGGGGATAAACTTCTTCGTGGCATTGCTATGGTTTGGCCTTGTATGTCCGTGTCCACTAGAGGAAGGTGTTCACTGTATTTACAAGTTCTTTGCATCCTTCTGGGCTCCTAGCTATGAAGATCAGGGTCATCTGCGTATGCTTTGGCAGATGATATAATGCCAGATGCACGCATCAGACCTGAGGTGTTGGCCCGTAATAACAGGATGCCAAGAGAGTGGGCAGCCCTTGGAAGACCCATTCATTGCATGCACTTTTCAGTCAGGTGGTCATCTTAATATTTTTAGAGTAAGTAAGAGAAGAGGAAGTAAAAAAAATCCTGAGTAAGGTGTATACGAGGGTTGGTAATATGCTAAAAAGATGCTCGCGGACATGTGTGACTCCAGCAAAAGGGTTAAACGGTATTTTGTATAAGTTATGAGCAGACCGACAGCAAATGGTCGTAAACAATGGGAGAGAAATCGTTTGTTGTCACGGTTCGGCATCAAAAGACCGCAGATTAATGTGCATCCCGCATCCACACTCTCACATTACAGTAGGCCTACCCCGCTATTACACAAAGCACAACTTGTGCTCATTTCAACTTGGGACTTCTTCTAAACGCGCTTCTGACACGACACACGTCCACACACCCCCACACTTCGCCACACAAACATACACAATAGGACACACAGATTTATTTTCCGTAACATTACGCGTTTCATAAAAATAAGAATTAATAGCATAATCGTGGTAAAAGTCCCTAATTTTTTTTTAAATGCAGATTTTGCACGTGCATTCGACACGACGGAATTTCGTAAATTAAAATAATAATCGGATCCCAATAAAATTCAAACGACCGCTGAATGAAAACATTTCATACCATTCAATATAAAATAGATGGAAAGAGCGCTCATGTACTATCAACGCTAATCCATTAGCTGTTTTCCGTTGGTTTTGCGACATGAATTGGGAGCAGGATCCCCGAATCTTACTACAAAAATCCTTCGTTTACTCATTATTGTATGACGCATGCACACTTTTGTGCATAAAATCTAAACAAAATTTAAAAATTGGGGCCGCTCTTTAAAAAATTTGCATATTGTTTTACCCATTAACATTCTTATATACATATTTCCAATTCAGGGTAACCAATTCCTAGCCATGAAGGTGTTGTAGTCCTACTTTTGGCCGCTGTGGCATTCCGCCGCACGTATGAGAAAGGAAACAAAAGAATACCTGGGAGTATATAATCCAAAGTCAACGGTAAAACTTTATAAAAGGCTTTGTCTTTAACCTCGGTCTAACCAGGGAGGGCATGGTATCGCAAAATAAGTTTTGTAATCGTTTTTCTATCCTTTACGCACATTTAGCGAAAATACATCGGAGGGGAGGGTAAGCCGTCAAAGTTGTAGTGGAGGAGCTATGACCCAGGGCAAACATCATCGTTTACCCATCACTACAGAAAAGGTTCGACCCCTTTGGTAGTACGTATGGGGACCCTATATATCAAAGCTATGTAGGTATTTACTCTCAAAATGTGGTGTTCACTTTGTCAATAGGGGCCAATTTAAGTTACGAACAGGGGCAAAACTTTAAAAGCTACCAATCATGTTGAAATGTATGCCATATGTTTCGTCATAGTCATAAGGATTCCCAAAAATGTATGTTTGTACCATCTATGGCCAATGGTTTTGGAGTTAAGGGTAAATGGCTAAAATGGTAAAAAAAAAGGCAATTCTATTGTACAGGGTCAAAATCAGAAACTTGCTCAATTTGTGAAAAACTGATAGGAAGTTCATCTAGATGAATGCGTCAAATTAAGGAATAGTTTGTATCATCGGCACATGGATAGTTATAATGTTATTGGACAAAATAATGTTTTATACATGTCCATCAGATAAAACAAAATTTACCCTGTAAAGAATGGTAGTCCCTCTCTTGTTTTGGTAATTCGTGCGGGCAATAAATTTTGTGCGTGGGTATTGCTGCCATCAGCCAATCACACGCTAGTTTGCTTAGCCCCGTCGGCGCCATATTTATGCATCTGTGTTTATTCTCTGTCGAGCCATCGTCGGGAGAGGATCGTGAAATAATTTTTCGCTTATGTGTCTGGAAAATCATGATCGGACTAAATACATCTTAAGATTACTTTGACGAACTTTGGACAGGTTGTTCGCAGAATTTTTACACGCATAAAACGTCATACTT
The DNA here is from genome assembly GCA_023653785.1 of Ophioderma brevispina. NCBI lineage: Eukaryota > Metazoa > Echinodermata > Ophiuroidea > Amphilepidida > Ophiodermatidae > Ophioderma > Ophioderma brevispina. The sequence goes on along the minus strand of JAMKCH010018990.1, from coordinate 22,140 downwards.
GGGCCATGATTTACTTCTGTTGTGTCACTTTCAGCGGTTAAATTGGAAGGAAAACTGATTCAAAACGGGTAAGACGTCCGTGGAAACAACAGGTCAAAATCTAATCTTCGTCCGTTGAATAAATTGGCGCAAGGTTCATCTTTTTTCTAGTATTGCGTCATTAGACCGACTCGGAGCCAGCGAGATCAATAGAAATTTGCCCGGGCTTCAATCCTTGCGTGACTCAGCCGCAGAATACGGCCGATCAAGATTTCCGCCGTTACCACAACATCAATCCACGCAACATGCAGCCGCCATTTCAGGGTCGCAATGTCGGTCATTGTCAATCTTCACCGAATGTTGGTCGGGGTTGCCGTTCTCGATTCAAAATCGGGACCAAGCTGTGCAGCGTCAACAACCTCAGTCACACAAAATCCACCTTTATCTCAACTAGGACACAACAGGGGCAACAGTTTCAGTCTATGCAAGAAGGACTTTTGCCTAGTACTAGTGGTTCTTCAACACAAAATCAGAGACCAATCCAACAGGAATCGATCCAGCCCCGATGCCGGTCGCTAGTCGGGGAAACACACATGCAAGCCAACAAGTCAGTTCAGCTTCTAGGGCAGATGCAATTTACAAGGTAACATTTTGAATTCATTGGCTTTAGGATCTGTTTGTAGTGATGTAGTTTTGTTAATTTCCAGCCCAACTCAGAACGTCAATAGTGCTTTTTGTAATAACCTTTCCTCAGGCATAGTTAAATTTTTCAAGTAGTTTTGTAAACAATAGCACATCTCTAGCCCCTATTGTCAATTCTAGTGGTGCAAAACTCAATTAATAATCCTGTTTGTTTGCCTCAAGCTCATTGAATCTTAATTGCCCCATCACCAGTTCGAATGTTACAAATTCGGCTAATCCCTTGCCAGCTATCTTAAATGCTTCATCATCCACATTAACAACATGCATTCAGCAGCACAGTGTGGTTTCACACCCCTTTTGTCAGTCTGTAGCATTGGGTATCCTGTTCCTTTGAATATTAACGGAAAATTATAAATATGATATGTTGACTTGGCATTGTTATTGATAAATTCCGATTCATTCCCACAGCACGAACCCACTTTTACCTGACACTCAACAATATTTATAATGAGGGGAAAGGGAGAAAAAGGGGGGATCTAGGTTGCCGCCGGCACCGGCTACTCCATTGCCATACACAAAACGCAAAAGAATCCTCCCACCACCAATCAAACGAGGCACGTCGTGGGCTACTTACGATGCGACACCACCCTGCACCATGCACTAATGCAATGTCGTGTGATCTATTCAACAATTATGCACGGTGTACTGCATGTACAGTCAGTGGAAATCCGATGCGCCTTGACACGAGGTTGCGATAGTAAATTGAATGTAAAACACGACTATCGAAACTAGCAAAACGGTAAATAAAACGATGTAATGGATGGGAAATGTTTTGACGAAGTGGGGTTTTTTGCTTGGCATATCAACAATTGTCAGTCAGCATTTAAGGACGAAGTCAGAACTAAACCACTGACATTTTCTGGTAATATGGACTTCATCTATTGCAACACAAATTGTATCAGTGTCTATAATTCTTATGAGCCACAATGGGGGATGAAAATTTAATTTGAGAAATTGGCCCAGGGCCAAGCTTCTGTGCTTTGGTATAGCGTTATACAGGGCCAACCAAGGTTAATTATATTAAGCCGTGGCGCGCTTTTCGATTTCATATGGTGTGATGATGTTTTGTAAAGAAGTTCCGTTTGGGCCAGGAAGTAGGGGCGGGGATCAACGCGGGTAGCACTTAGAGGGGAATCAAGCGGGAAAAGAATGTGGCGTATAATAACCAATGAGCTCACTTACATCTATTCACGCTTGGACAAATGCTTTTTTAGTTTTTTGCTCAGTTTTTTGGAGGATCACCCTAATCGTGTGCAGGAGTGCTCAAAAAATTACTAATGGATTTCGCACAGGCAAGGTCAAGGTTCGGAGGGTGGGGATGGCGCACTTATATCCACAGTTTTAGAATTCGTCAACAATAGCAGCTCAGCGTTCTTGGTTGTTTTTAGCTGTGTGAAGATTGGTATTATGTTTCAGTCCTTGATGAAATTGGGCCCGAATGACCTCGCCCAAGGAAAAGCTTTCACATTCACAGGGGTTTCGTCAGCAAGTCGGAGGATGTTCAGTGCAAAGCCAAGTTCAACAAGTTTTGTTTCTGCCATTTAACCGGGCTTGAGTGTATGCCAACAAAAATGCCCGTTACAAGACACAAAGGTTCAAATGTAACAATGTCGGGCACGGGGCTTCCACATGCAAAAAAGATGGGCAAATGCTTTTCTTGCATGAATAATTTGGTCTTAGCGAATTTGTGCTGCAAAATACCCCTCACCTATTAAGTTAGATGCACTTCCATTATTAGATCAATACCCAGACAAAAAAATCAGCCACAGTTCTTAGGGATGGTTTTTCAAATGGATCCACAATTGAAACTATTTGGTGCGGATCCCCAGGGACTCGCCTTAATTTAAGTTCAGTCATCAAGGACCCACAAGGGGCATTAGCTAAACTAATAAAGAAATAAAACCTGTTAAGGGATGGATGGCTCCTTCTCCTGCAAAACCTTTGGAAAATTGATCCCATTTCACCCCAATGGCCTCTATCACTAAACTGAACTGGGAAAGTTAGATTAATTCAGCATTTGTCTTACCCAGAAGTTGAATCAATTAACGATGGTATTAGTCAGATGCAGGTGCGGTTAAATATCTTGCTATTACAGTTGGTACTTAGCGTAGGTAAGGGAGCACTCATGGCTAGGTGAATTGAGTCAGCCTTTAGGTTTACTATTCACCCTGAAGACTTCCATCTTTTAGGCATCAAGGTATTAGATCAATACTTTGTAGACAAGGGCCTGGCCCATGGGCGCTCTTGCTCTCCCGCACTGTTTGAAAAATTTTCTGGTTTTGTGGATGGGTTAGTAAAGTTGAAGCGGGACTTCGGGATAGGTTTACCCACTATATGGATGATTTCTTCATGGTAGGGGAGGCTGATATCGCAAGTAATCTGTCGTGTGCGAGGCTTATTTCGTGTTTGAAGATGTTTGCAGTAGTTAGGATCCCTCTTGCTCGTGAGAAAAGTCTGTAGGCCCAACTTCAACAATGTTTACTGGGTCTCGAATTGATTCAACAGCCCCGTCAGCCAAAATTTCAATTCATAATAAGAAGTGCTTGATATTCGACAGAAAAGTGGTGTGTGAATGCATAAAGTTACACCAAATACCTGAGGGAACTACAATCAGTAATAGGGTCCCTTCTGTTTGCAAGGCAGTTTCTCAGGGAGGGCTTTTTGCGGCCGCTAATCGACCTGACCTGTGGAATCAAACAGGCGTGGCACAAAATCCTCCTTTCATCTTGTGCAAAGAAGGAACTTGAAACAAATGGTACTTTTTGCAGCACTTTAATGGGTATTCCCGGTTTTCGTGTATTTCTTGAGCGATGATTGGGATTTCCGTAATTACAGACGCTAGTGGGGAAATGGATTTGGGGATTTTTTAAGGAGATGGTTTAAGGGTAAATGGCCAAATGATTGTCAAGTCTGCATTCAACCGCATGGAAAGAATTCTTCCTATTTTAGTTTCAGTTGTTTGTGGGGGGGGGGGGGGGATCTGTTGAGGGTAAAAGAGTGATCATTTAATTCAGACAACAAAGCTGTAGTTGCGATCATTAATAAGCAATCTTCAAAATGCCCCATATTATGAAATTAGTTAGATTTTTTGTCCTACAGTGCTGCAAATCAAAATTAGCATTTTGCGCCAAAAACACCTTGTGGGCCAAAGAAAAATAATATCGCTGATGAACTCTCACGTTCAGATGGAGCCATTTCGGGAAGCAGCAGCACCACTTGCAGAACCAGCGGGGGAAGCAGTACCACACTTTCGTTGGGGATCTTTAAGGCTGATCGCCCAACGTTTACTGCAGTCGTCTCTTGCTCCTGGGACTTGGAGTTCATACAAACACTGTTAGAGAATTTTATTGAGGTTAGGTCAATTTAATCTGAATCCTTCTGGCCAGCTGAGCATTCTAAATAATTGCCTTAATTTCCTTTTTATTCAATTAAAAAGTCGGGCCCCATCTTCCATCAACACTCACATTTCAGCTCTAGCATTTGTTCACAGGATTAATGGCTGGGTAGATCCAACTGGTTCTTTTGTGGTCAAGAAGAAATAAAGGAGGGTTAGTTGCCGAGAATTCTTAATCCAAGGGTGGATAGCAGATTACCCATCAGCCCATCTATTTTAGCCCAGCTTATCCAGGGTTTGCCTTCATTTGTAGTTCAGCGTACGAAGTTAATCTCTTACACGCGGCCTTTTTACTAGCCTTTTTGGTTTTCTGCGAGTGGGGAATTCCACTTGTCCTCGTAAAAGAGGGGACAATCTCGTGTATTTGCAAGGTGTGATGTTTCGGTTGAAAATTCAAATGAGGCGCTCTTCAAATCTTATCGATATTCCAAAAAACGGACCCAAAGGGGCTCAGCAGTCATTTGGCATTGATGAAGGTCATATTTCCTTTTTTATGTCCCCGTCAGGGCCGTTTGAATTATTGGAGTCTAGGCCATTCTCAGCAGGCCCGCTTTTCATTCATTTGGGCGACCCGCTTCCGCTTACAACTCCAATTTTCACAGGCCTAAGGAGGGGATTTAAACTTGCAGGCCTATGTCCTGATAATTTTAGCCCTCACAGCTTTAGGATTGGAGCTGCTACAGCTGCAGCCTGGGGAGGGCTTTCGATGATACCATACAAGAGATGGGTCGATGAATCTTATGCTTTTCGCCTTTACATTAGACCAGGTTTGATGGCAATGAACGTATAACATATTAACTTTCTCTCTGGTAGCTTCAGGTATTCGCCTGTGGAATGAAGGCAATCACCATCTTGTTACAGCCCAAGAATTAGCAATGATTTATTTCATTTTGAGTAAGATTAATAGTCATAAATGAGCACATAAAATATTATTAAAATTAGTCCCTAATAAATGTAATACAAAAATATATTGGTTTGTGTGCATAACTGGTGTGTGTAAAGCTTGTAAAGCAAATAGAATGGAACAGAAGATCTCAGAAGAGCTCAGAAAAGCGGGAAAATTTGGGGAAATGGACCTGGACCTTTGTTGTTTCATTAGAATGTGCTTCAATGAACTTCTCTGAATCATAGGAGGCGCACTGCTGCATTTAATTACACAGTCAGTGAGTAGCTGTATGAGATCCTTAAATCTATGCAAGTACAGTGGAATAATAGAGGCCATTTCCAGAATTATGAGGGAAGGGAATAATTTAGCACCATGACTCATATAGATGAGGACCAGAGCATCTCTAGATGGTTGGGAGCAGCGAGGATATATAAAGCCCCTGGTGAGATAGAAGATGAGGCAGAGTATCACAACATCTTTACTCTATATTATCAAGAGGGATCCGCAAAAACAACATTACTCCAAGGAGAGTTGTCATAACATCTTGCTCAAGTTATTAGCAGAGTTTCCAAGTTGACAGGCGACAGTAATCGCAGTCAATCATAGTCTTCTGTCGTGGACATTGTCATAGTCTCAGCTCCAGTAGTTTTGTCGAATTGTGTAGCCGTCTTCGGTTTTCGTATTCGGGCCTTCTGGTATCCATGGATATAAACAGCTACAGCACTTTTGGACTTGATATTCAGTCGACCCCGCGCTTCGGGAGTCAGTAGGGGCTGGTTTGTTCGTCGTAAGGACAAGCGTCCGTGGGGACACGTCCCAATATTGGAAATTGAGTTGGGCTGGAATATTCAGGACTTCTTTGAAATGTGCGGAATCTTTATAGTATCTGCTGCACAGCCGCCGTCGCGGCACACACCAGATAGTAGTTTAGAGTTCATTAATTAACAACTGTATTATAGATGATTCTTTGATTATTGATACTAATCGATGTTTGAATGAGATTGCTTTAAATTAACACACATTCACCTACTCCTTTGTTTTAAATTTGTAACACGTTAACAGTGTATTGTCTAGTTGTTCAGGAGTTTGAATCCGTAGTTTTGAGGTGGTTTGGCCTTGGTCCAGAGTGACCGGAACAATCTAACAAAACCTTATTTTATATTTTTTTCAATCCTCTGTATCAGCATGCTTTAATTTATCAATTGATTATTTCCCATAAACGCAATTTACTTTCAATTTCAACTCCAAATTTGAACCTTACATATAGTCGATAATGCTCTTATATGTAATGTTGCCATATTGGAATGGAATTGTTCCTTCTTTCCCTGCCCTTTCAGGTCATCTTCAGGTAATCATCTGTCAGCCTTTGTGTAAATCACTAACATGTTATGGAATGGGCAGGGTTTTTGTGTTTTCCAATTTTCTCGCTTGTAGTACTACTGCAACATTTTTTTCTCGTTTAATACAGAAGCCAATATGAGAACTTGGGTGATTGGTGACTCAATCGTAGCACGTGCTGGGAAGAATGGGTCTCAACTTCAAGGTGGGGGTCGGGTTTACGTGGTACGGCCTTCCAGGGTGGTAAATTGGCAGGGTCTAGTTAATAGAATTAGAGTAGATGTTATATAAAAATTTCACTCCCCACTATAATTGTACCACTGGAACAAATGATATTTATTAAGAGTACAACATGGCGTTATCAGATGCAGGGGTAGAGGTGAATCTAAATGATATCAGGCAGCTGTTAACAAGGGCACGTTTGATAGGGTCAGACATCTTTGGCCTGGATTGGTTGGGCAAGTTGAGAAGTATAAAAGGTTGAGGTAATAGATGTGGTAGGAACAGGAACATCAATCAATATGCCCACAACATCTGTCGTAGGAAAATCAGGTCCAATGATTGCATGTGATTACTTTAACTCTCATATTTTTGGTAGTGCAAATTACTAGTGTATTATCAGGACAAACCTCATGCTATTGGAAATGATTGCACTCCATCCTTATATTATGCTTCTTTGATGCTGCAACTTAGGAAGTAATGTCAGAAGCGGTGACATATTTCAACAAAATCCAGAGGTTCCTTGTCTTTCCCACCTCTTCTGCAGAGTATTAGGCAGTGGTGTTGTTTGTAATTAGGGGGGTGTGGGTGGGGGTAGCAAGTACTCAAATTGTCATGTACGTAACTGGGTGGGAGCTTTTGGGTCAGTTTCATTTACCTTTTACCTTAAACTTACTTAATTTTTGAACAAAAAGAATGTATGAGTTAGAAAATTCCTAATTATAGTTATTTTGCACATGTCTTAATGTAATTTTCACTTTCTATTTACTGTGACTTTGCGGTATGTCTGCCAAAACGATGGGCTGCTGGTATTTAGTCGTCGTCGGCCTATTGTATGCAGTTTGAGATATAAAATCTGAAGTTAGGTTTCAGCCATGTTTTCCTTGCGGTGTCAAATGGCATGCTCTTGAACATATTAAAACTTTTAATAGCCTAAATTTATTTAGGAGGCCCTTCCCTTGAATAATTCAATTGGTTTTACAAATCAATCGCTTGTAGACCTGTCCAGGATATTCATCAGCTGGACATTAAGTATTGTTTATCTTCAAGTCCGCGGATAATTTTGTCCACAGGAGTGGATTCTCCACCATTATGGGGAGTTGCTGGGGGTGAGACCTATCTCAACGGTATGTGAGGTCTAACCTCCTTGTACGGGGGGCATCCCGACGCCATGCAGTATATTAAATGTTTTTCCCTTAAATCTTGGCAACTAGCTTCTTAGGTAGTCGTCTGGGAAGCTATCAGTGGTATAATATTCGCTTTAGTTCAAGGTGTCAACATTTGGGTCAACGTCTTGGCTCTATTTCATAGTGTACTCAGGAACCGCAGTATCCTGTCGGATTCTCTGGTTTCATTAATTGCCAATATTAATACATGGCTGTTCCCAATGAGTCCAGTATTATAGTTGTAATAAATTGTGAAGCATCGTTCTTATTTGCCGACATGAGGCCGAGTTTTGGTTGTCATTGTTTCTTTATTTCTTTGTCTGGGGGTATTGGGGTTGGGTAATAGGTCATAGGGCAACATATATAGTCAATTGGTATTGACCTTCTTTGGCACTTATCTCTCGTAAGTAAACATTTAAACATAATCAAAAACTCTACTTTTGGGAGTCCTCTTACCTCAGCAAGAATTTGCCAAGTTATTAGTATTTTATAAAATATAATTAATCAGATTAAACTTTTAATGTTGACCCCTGGACAAATTGAGGTTGACCTTTTTTTACATTTAACCATTTTCCCCTATAACTCCAAAAACACTGGTCGTACGTAGGTGGTAACAAACTAATTACATTTGCATGGAATCCTTATGATCAGATGGGACAAGTATGGATACATTTAATTCTGATGATGGGGCATTTTAAAAGTTTGACCCCTGTGTAAACTTAAATTGGCCCCTTCTGAAAAAGTGATACCCACAATTGGGAGTACTACCTAGCTAGCATGATGTAGAGGGTCCTCTAACTACCAAAGGTGTAAACCCTTTTCTGTAGTGGAGGTAAACGAATTCCTTAAATAGGCCCCTATTATACTCAGCTCCTGCTCTTATGGGGTATAGGGGTGTTAATCTAAGGCTATAGGATGCTGTGGAAATTGGTACTCCACAAAAATGCTTTAGGCAGGTAAGGTTTTTATGTTCTGAGCTAAAGCTCGTTTTTAAGTACATTTGTGTTGTCCTTCTTATTTTGGCAAAATTCTGGTACAATGTCGTTGCTGTGTTTTGCCAAAGTCAATTTATCCTAGACTTTGTACATTAAAACTGATTCACCAATTTTATTCGAGGGCGCCGTGATAAATGACGTGCTGGAAATGCTGGTGACTAATTTTGGTATCACGGGATAGAAAAGATCATAGCTATCCATTTGATACCAAAAGGTTCATTAGGGTTGGTTAGGGAAATCTAGGGGGGTTGGAATCACCCAGGTTAGAAGTGTACAAAAATAGCATGGCTAGACGAGAGTTAATGAGTGTGGATTTTGTTAGCTCATGTCTATCTTAAGCCTAATACCTCACAAAAACTAACTGAGTCTACTTACTAAATCGTAATCCTTCAACCCTGTATCTGTATAAGGTATAACAAAGTCAGTGGTTTTGAGATGGATTCCTAAAGGTGAGCGTATCTGACATAGCCCTTTGTTGGACTTTAATATCATATTCGTACTATGAGTATTTAGGTGTTATCATTTTGATGAGTGCAACAATTACGGTGCGGTTTTGGTCTTGTCCCATTGACTGCCAAACATGCCTAACAGGGCTCGTCATACCCACTAATGATCTCAATTGTATAATGTAATTGGAAAATAATTCTTAATGGCACTAGGCGAAGGGTTACGATCTCTTTGATGTTACTTGACTGTTTACCTCGTACATCAAGAGTAGACTGGTCTCAGGATTGGAACAAGATTCCCGTTAAATCAGAGTGGAACTACAAACAGTGGTTGTAAGCGACTTATGACAACACAGTATTTCTGATATTCAAAATTTTGTTAAGTTGGTTCACGCAAATTTGTATTATGTAGTATTTTGTATTTCATGTTGTTATTATTAAATTTGTATTTTATGTTTGCGGCGGGGCGCTGCGTTCTATTAAGCAGCGCAATACAAATTCATTTTGATTATTATAAACATGGTATACTACTATACTAATCGTTCCGGAGATGAGATTTTAACCAACTCATTAAAAAAATGTTTTGGATATTTGTCCATGAAGTGATGGGAAGGAAGTCAAGGGAAACGGGATTAGGATGCGTCAACATAATAATTATAAATGTCTTTTTTTCTTTGTTTCAAAGGTTTTCAACTTCATAGCTTGAACGGGTCTGTTTGGAACTCATTGAACTGAGAAAATAGTAGGACTTCCGAATTGGAGTTAATTATATTTTTTAAAGAAACTGGGAGCGAAAGGGCACACAGGGTTTGAACAATATAGAATTTCAAAATTTGAACAAAACTTAACTGTTTGAAAATGTCTTGTCCCTATTTATTTTTTTATTTTGTTCCAAAAATTTACGGTGGTGCAATCATAGGCATCCTTCCCGTCAAAGTGCTAGTACCGTAGTTTATATGACTAATAATTGATGCATTCAAAAATCTTCAACATTATCAGTTATAAAAACTTGCAAAGCTTCGATTGGTAAGAAGACACGCCCGGGGAAACTGCCATCCTCGTAGTTAAACAGTGGCCATGTTCGTTGCCCGGCAGGGGGAATACATTCGAATTATTCTCTGTGTAAAATTAAGAGAATCATTACGTACAATTCACGTATTGTTTTATAGGGTGGCCGTATCTTTAGACGGATTTTCCCCAATTTGAGAGCGAGTTTTCGAAGGGTAGCATCAAAATACAAGTGGGATAAAATCGACATGATCGCAGTCTCACACCTACCCGACGTTTGGTGGACGTGTAAGTTTATCTAACCCATTTTTGAAATGTCCTAAGGGTCGATCGCCATCGTTTTCATGATTTCATGAGCAAAAAAAAAAAAGTACTTGATTGACAGTGTAAAGAATTATGACTCCCGCTCCGTTCCGCTTGGGCTTGGTTATATTCCAGAGGGTGTTTTGAGAGTCAATCCCACAATTCACCAGTTTTGGGAACTTTCACATCAATAGGTCATGTGATCACATAAAAATCCTATTGCGTTGAACACCTACAAACTCCTTGACCGTTTAACGCTCATTTTAGCCGGCATCTGGTCCTGAGCTTTAGGAGGCTGGGGTTTGTGTTGCCAGATTGTGTGAGGGGAGTCATTCTTTGGTGGTTTCTTAAAAACTTTTGGAACCTTTTTATTCCGCTAAGTATAGACATGTGTTTAGTACAGTACGGTATAGGCACATGGCTATTCATCATGGGATTGATTCAAAACCCGCGCTTCTGGTTATATTCCTCCAGGTATCAAAAAATTCTCTTCTGAAGTAATATATAGAAATATAATAGACTTCAACTTCCGATTTCAACAACGGAGAGGGTTATGGCTAGACGCCAATTTTCCCGAAACCACCGTATTGGCGCAGCACACAAGACAGGGCTTTGACTGAACTCTCTCAATTACTTTCGTAGAAAATACCAGGTAATGACCCAAAACATGATGCCCCCCGGATATCTATGATGTACCACATTTGACATTGTATCGCATCGAACGCCTCAACATGGTTGGAAACGCTGAAAAACATACTAAACAGCATACGCATCTGAGCCAAAAAGGGAATTTTATGATTTGATTAATAGAAACCCCCGTGACTTCCCACACGAAGAACGTCATAGAGCACATCACATGTTGGGGAGATCACATGTTTTGGTGTCGCTCGTCTTTTCAGGCGGTGGCGGCCAATCCCCCATTCAACATAGCAACGCACCCAAATAATCAAGAAGTGCGCAACGGAGTCAAAAACCACGAACCAATTTGGGTGCTTTAATGTTGGTCGGTCCCTGGGTGTTTTTTCAATGACCCGCATAACGTCCCGTTCCGATTTTTATATATGCGTTATACGCAAGGGTAAATTTAGAAATCGTGGACCTGACCATCTGAAAGATTATTTATTGAAAAGGAATGGTTCAATGTTTTCATCTTGTAGCAATTCAGCAGTGTCTGCCACAATGAGAAATGTTTGATTTGCAACGCCAAAGTATACCCAAAATAATGGGAACATTTTCGGGTCATTACTTTACAAACCTTACAGTAAATAACGCATGGCATCTGTTCACGAAATTCCAAGAAGTACGCTTAAATATACAATGCACAGTCTATGACGTAGTCAATAGCCAGCCATGTTGGTGACAAGATAGACGACATTCCACTACTACAATACATTCACCGGTCAATGATACCTGTGCAATCACTCTAAATATGGACGATTGACAGCTAATGTATGTAGTCCTGGAATGTATGCATCTTGTCCACAACAGGGTCTGGTGGATGACGTCATATTGAATACGGTCTATTAGTCGTCATCATCAGTGACAGTGAACGATCACATAGTGAAAATCATTTATAGAAGTGAATAAATGATCGACATACCTGAATCCCGTTGTTTTTGCGTGATGCTTTAAAGTCCCAGGAATGAGATGATAAACCTAGTCCAAATCTTTACGGGCATTCCATTCCAATAAACAGCGGCCCACAAAAAAGGAATACACCTACCAGCGAAATCATTTAGTGAAAAAACCCACGATTGATTTTTCCGTCGTGCACATGAATAAATTCACACCAGTCATCTGGGAATTCTATTACTCTCTGAAAAAATCAATAGTCACTAATGATGTCATCACCAACTTGAATATTGAATGCTTTCTCGCCCCTCCATGTGGAGACTTGACAAAACCACATCAATTTCTATGTGCATTCCTGGACCTTCATCCCAACATCACTTCCAACATCGGAATCAGTAGGTGAGCGGAGCATTTTACGTATGGGTTAATGCATCCCACTCACCACCAGAAGCCTTAATTAAACCAACAATTCATTTCACAAGCACAGACACATACACAACATTACGATTGCAAAATCAAAACAGATTCAAGGAATTGTTACCAGTACATTGAATCTCTTAAGCAGGACTTCAACAAACAATCCAAGGGGCCCGGGAGGTAATTAGAATTCATTATTGCTGCTGCAATCCTGCATAATAGGATTTGCAACATGTCTATACACCATCATTCTGCTCACCCCCCCCCCCACCGATGCGCCATAAAATCTATAAATGTACAGGTAGATCCCTTCATTCTGGCCAGACGCAAACAATTGCATCTATCTCTAGTTCCGAAAAAAGCAGGTGAAAATTCAATTATCAAACTAATGTATAAAACGCCATAGACGAGCAATGTTCTCAGTCTACAGAGTGGGGGGGGGGGGGGGGTAGCTTAGACCTATCATTTGAAATCAAGCCCTGGACCTACCTAATTTTTTTATTGATTTCAGAAATCTTATTTTTAAAAGTTGTTTTGAACATGATTTTTAACCGATTTTCTCAATATTTTTGGGTGTTTTGTGTTTGGTGTGGTAAACTTTGGCAAATTCTCTTTAAGATTTTCAATATAAGAGTCAAAAAGTTAAATTAAGAATATTAGAACGGGGGTTGTGGAGCCGTATTTCGATTAGTAACGCTGGACGACCGGGCAACACCATCTCCATCTATCCCTGAGCTTTTGGCGCATGCGTTGTACACAAGTGCCAAGTCCCGATCGGGGTCCCGATGAATGGTTTTTGATATCGTGCAGCCCTGTGAAGGCTCCTTGAGCATACATTCTGTGAATGCACAAAATGGTTATTAGATTACTTAAAATTTAAAAAGTTTAAAAACACAAATTAACTGCCCAATCCCCACAAAATATGTCCGGGCCAGAGGCCCGCAGTATCTCGAAACATAATGCAGAGATGCATTGACATGTCAGATAATGCCGTGGTTGACCGAACGCCATTTATCATGGCATGGCTCAGAGGACTACATTGTCACTGACTGGGGTACCCACACACACCCGCGCCCCCACTCATTGCCACTCATGACACTGATTGTGTATGTGTGCGAAATGGAAATTTCGTCACATATTGAATACATACTACTAAATTACACAATTGCCCGTGGTTCTCCCCCCCTACCAAACGCAAAATAACTGGGGTAGGTCGTAGCGATTGATAGTGAGGTGACACCTCGGGCTAGCCTAGTACAACGGATTCATACTGAAATTTCGGGCATGTCCAGACGAGTCATTATCATCTTTTGCAATTTCATCCACATGTCGAATACCCCATTCATGCCAACATCAATGTCAAAAAAACGACGTAAAGGTGCCCTGTACTAGGCTAGCCTCATCCAATCCTGCTTTCCACAAAAAAAAAACACACAAAACACTCACATCGCCGCGGTCCCTATATTTAGTTACTATCACTTTTCCAAGTACGAAATTTTTTGCAAGTTTTTTCTAATGATCGTCGATTTACACATTGCGTGAACGGGTGAACCTTTGAATCGAATTCTCTACATTCCATGCCCACGTAAACTGTAACACCGTGCATGAACTCTGAATTCCCAAAATAGCCGTGTCGTCAACTTGGGAAATTTTTACCAAAAACAGTCTCTGATCAGCCTGAAATAAACAACGATACGTATTGCGCTCGTACTTTTTGTTAAATGTGTCCGATGTATTTGTAAACAGGAGTAGAAGGAGCAGTAAGTCAACGTCGAAGTTTTTAAATTGCTTTGTCATTAGAGGGATTTTTGGAACCCCGCGAAAATTCAAAAATATCAGGGTTTTTTTTACTAAAAATTCTATTTGGGGTGCTCACCTGGTGAGCGCCAGATAAATCCTCCTTAAATTACTTCTTCAAAAATTTTCAAAAATTGGATATTTTTACACGGTTTGCATTGGTACTGGCTAGTAACTATACCCTGTGAATGGTTAAAAGCTCGAAAATTGTTTATGTAAAAATAATCACAACCGAGAATTTTTGTACTAGAATACTTATTATCGGGGATCCCCCGATAATAATTCAACGGCTGCGGAACGGTCCTTCCACTGGGGGGGATATAGCCGGGAAATAGCGCATGTACGTGTCTATCGCTCATCCATTATTGTTTTACTAGTTCGGGGCAAGTCAAATTTAGAGGGTGTAGTTTTCTCAAGGTGGCACTATTTCCCATTCAGGCCGGACATAAACGTACATTTCCCAGCTCTGCTGTTAGGTCCAATCTGGGGGGGAAGGGGATCCTAATTCTAATTACAAATCGCTTATTTTTTTGTGATAATGCGCATGTTTAGTATTCTCGTTTTCGCAGGATGTTTTCCTAGACCATTACCCACGTCACTGTGCAAAATATAAAATTTTGAAAATTGGGCCGCTCTTCAAAAATGTGCCAATATGGCTTAATAACAATTACATAGACTATGGTTATGATTTATGTAGTAATCTGCATTATTTTTAGTAAACAAATCATCGCTTCCGCCGTCCGCCCTTACCCTACAACAATTTTGTTTTTGGCCTTAGGGTGTTAATTATGCAGGGAAAAATATAGATCCACCGACCGCCTAATACCGAATGATATAAATACAGGTTGTTAAGTTGGCAGATCGTGCAATTTAGAATTACACTGTTTGCTACCTGCATAATAGCTGCATCTGACCAGCTAAAGGGATGTTAAAATAAGTAATTATGGGCTGGCACAGGTGTCAATTACTCTACGGCTTAAAGTGAATTTATTGGTATGAATGTATCTGCACATATATAATTAAATGTCCCTAATAAACCTTACGATGTTTTTTCAGTCGATTGGAGTAAATTCCTTGCGAAAAAAATCCCGATCTATTTCCGACAATGTACACACTGTATAGCAATCAGGGAAGCTACCATGTTTATTTCCCTGTGTGTTATTTACAACGCCGCATGCAATAGGCCGAAACAGAGGCCAGTTGAAAATATATCACGTGACTTCAACCAGTTTGCCACAAGCCTAATCCTCCTCCTTGTGACCTTCGTTTGAGCACACAAGGATCGGAGCGAAGTGGGGGGGGGGGGGTCTTTTCGAAATTTTTATTGCAGAAAAAATACACTTTTTAAAACCTCGTGATTTGAAAAAAAATGTAAGAGGTTTGTTTTAGATATCATTTATGTGATTAACAAAGGTTTTAGATTTGGCCTACACACTCAAACATCCAATGAAACGTTGACATTTTTTAAATGGGTCGCGTACTATTTATAGTTTAATATCGCAGTCGCACTGTACCACTGAACCTATACAATTGGTTGGCTACACACAGTAACTTGTATAATAGCTGATGGAGCAACGGTTCGGACATCGTGCTTCTACCGAACACAATACGCATCCAGGACACTGTTTATAGCGATTTCGCGTTGATACGTTCTTCCCCCCTGGAGTTTTGGCCCTATTCAATGAAGCATTCAAATAGCACGTGCCACACCGGTTATCTGGGAGGACAACCCGGTCATAGAAGCTCACAATCACCCCTGCCACCTAATACAATTTCATTCATGTTGGAACGCACAATAGTGGTATTTTCCGGCTTACATTCCTCCAAATAACATGATTAACAGACGTTCCTTGCCGCCTCATTGAATTTTGTCATTCACCTACCGCAATAAGGGTAAGGGGGTCACATACCAAGATGATCGAGTATAACAAAGTTGTATCCCGGTGCACGTTTTATAGACATGCCATCCCATACGCGCAACTTCAAATAGCTCCATGACTTGGCTTGATTTTGCAGTCTGTTTGTCGTTTCTCCACATTTGAATGAGAACAAATTTTGTATAAAACCGGTTTGGCAAGATATTCCTTCCGGCTCACAGTCCGGGAACAATTAATGGTGAACAATAGGGCCAATCGATTCAGTTGAATCTTCGCGCAACTTATTTCACGCTTTAATTCCGTTGTCGTCTATGGAGCCCGTACAATGATACCTGCCGGACTATGAGTTAACTTTCACCACCGGCTCTTAACCACCGCTTGGGCTCTTTTTGGATACCAATAATTCCGTCACTGCCTCAATTACGAAGGCCATGTTTCCAATCCATTGTTCAGAGATCAGTGCTTCGAAAACCCACTTACTTGCGCGTTCATGTATCTACTTACGAACTTTTCAATGTAACCGAGTACGCCTTTTATGATGAAGAGTTTCCTTCCTTCCAATTTATTTAAAAACTATATTTTCAAGAATCCCCGGCTAATTTTACAAAATTAGGCACAAATGTACTTGCCCCAAAATTTTTGATCAATATTTTAAATAAACGTTAAATTAAAGCTGTGATTTTTAATTTCCAATGTTAAAAGTAAACTTGATAGTCTTTCATACGGCCAGAACTGACTAACCACCGATCATCTTTCAATTGGTGTGAAAGACTAAACATGGTGTGGGGGACTGTAGTGCACAGATCGTATGTGAGTGTGCAAATCTGGCTAAAATTGTGAATTTTGGTACACAAGTACTTTATGACATTGGAATGATCAAAAAAATTGATGGAAGTTGCACTATTGCCCCACAAACCTTTCATGTCCCAGCTTGATTCTCAAGGTTACACAGGGTAAAATTCTTAAATGTTTTCTATTGTGTTGAAAGCACAACCATTCTGTCTGTCTGGTTACACAAGGCTTCCCAAAAAGGTTTATACTACGTGTGACTTATAGTTTAGGAATTTTGTGGTCAAAGTGTCCCACTGGTGAAACGTCCTTTTGGTTTTACAGAGGTCAAAAATTAAAAAGTTTTTTACTTTTTCATTTTTGTAAATGTTTGTTCAAATTTTTTGGTTTTAGGCCATAGATTACCCATATAGGCTCGTTTTTGACTATCTTACGTGGTGCTGGTTATTACCACAAATGGCGATAAAGTCACAGCTATGGGGCACCTATTGGATTCTTTGAACAAAAACAAAAAAAATGTGTATTTTGTTGGATAACGTGAAACTAAGCTAACAATAAGGCAAAATATTTCCTTATTCCAATCCTTTAAGCTAGGGAGAAACAAATTGCACAACATATTAACGGAATCAAAGCAACTTTTAACTTTTGACCCCTGTAACAAACCAAAATTTACTTTTTCACATTTTTAACAATTTTACCACCCCGTAACTCAGAATATACGCCATAGATAGTGTAAAGCTATACCTTTTTGGAAGCCTTATGACCAGTAAACACCATGGTGTGTGCTTTTAACACATTCTGAACAATTTTTAAATTAATTTTTGACCCCTGTATAAACCTTGAAACCCAAGCTGGGGCCATTAAGGTGGGTTGGCAATGCTTCCGATCTATTTTTATGATTATCAATGCCTAAAGTTACTTGTGTGCAAAAATCACAATTTATCCGTAAGCGCACACTCTTTCACTACAGTCCCCTCTATGGCGCCTTCGTTAAATCGTCAAACTGCTTTTGAAAGTTGAGGGCATGAAATGGTGTTTTTCTTCACAGGAATACTCGCATGACCATAAAAACTATCTGGTACGTCATATTTAGGGATATTGCATTATATAGGTGCCGATAGATTCATACCCAAATTCCCTTTCACTGTACTTGGTAAGTCAGTTATTTCTATACATACATCATGCATGCATACTACATAAATATATTTAAAACGCGCCTTTACACATTTTCAAGGCGCAATACAACTAATGCACAAGCATTACAGTAAGTCTCAGAATCAATGAAAATATGTGACTGGACATGACCATTGAGAACAGGTAAGTTTTCAACCTCTATGTAAAGACAGCGAGAGATGGTGCTTCTCTACAAAAATTGGGAAGTGTTCCAAAGCCGTGGCACTGCCACAGAGAAGGTCTTTGTTCCCACTGACTCTGTACTCGTTTACATGTTTTCAAAAACCAACAATCAGAAAAAGACCGGATCTTCTGGTGCATGATTCTTCTGAATGCTTATACAAGTCAATTCATGTAAAATATGGCTCTGAGCAGACCCCTAATACAAGTGTAAATGAAAACACGTAATTTGAATGGACACGTTTTTCACTGGAAGCCAATGAACCTGGCCAGGTAGGGAATTATGTGCTCACGCCTTTTGTCACTAGACCAGACGTGCAGCCTTATCTGAATACGCTGGAGTTGTTTCATCTGAGCTTCTGTGATACCAACAGCAGCGAGTTGCATAGTCAAGCGTGATGTATTAATTCCCGTACGATATTGATACAGATCCTCATCAAGATACCTTCTTATGCGAGCAATATTCCATAGTTGGTAATTAAGAGACGGCATAAGCCCTAACATGACCCAGTCATGGAGCCATGCTAACAAAGTTGTCGACTGGTTTCTATGCCGATGGTGTCAACCTAAGTTCCAGTACTGTTTGAATCTTAGGTTGTGAGGTGAGCCAAACAACATAAAACTCAGTTTATCCATGTTCAGTTTTCACTGGTTGATGTCATCTCATTTTTGAGTATCAATGATACAATTCTCAAGCTTCTTGATGGCAGCATATGAGGTTTGGTTGCTAGGGTTATAGGATGGTAAATTTGATTGTCATCCGGGATAGATGTGGAAAGCAAGATTGTGCCTACGGATGATATTACCAATAAAAAGGGAGAAATAAAGGTGAATGAAAGAGAGAGGGGCCCATAATAGAACCCTGGGGCCAGGCTCGCAATCAAGAGAGACATCGCTACGAGAAGTATTCATCAATGTTGACACGACTATGACGGTCTGAACATTTCTATATTTGAATCTAATTGGCACCTAAAACTGAGGAGAAAGAAAGAAATCACAGCGATCCATCTGGGATCACAAATTTAATAAAAATCGCTATTTTATGATAAAATACGCATTTCTTAGCATTCCTCGTTCGCAGGTATAATTTCCTAGACAATTATCCAACGTAAACTCTGCCAAAAATATCACTTTTGAAAATTGGGGGCGCTTTTCAAAAAATGTGCCATTTATGTGCCTTTAAAGTCTAAAAAAGGGAATAATAGAGTAGTTGTTACTTTATTCCGCGAAGGGGACAGTCCGTCACACTCATAAAACCAATAATTACATATAGGTTCCGTTTAAAAAATTATCTACTGCAACGTTTAATTGTGGGGTGTATATATATGGAGACAGTCTCGCCGCTATTCAGGTGCAAGCGAAAGATCAGGCAACCCTATTTTCGTGATATGTAGCGGTTACTATAGATTAGACACTCAATAGATTCTCTACCTTTATTTGGTACAGAAATAACTTAAAATGAAAACAAAAGGTGATTGTATATGCTTACATTTCATAGAGAAAAGAGGCTAAAATTTCCATTTGCTCCTAAGGGACGCAATGTTTGTAACAAAGAAACAGCTCTCAGCTGAAGCCGATGTGGATATAAAAGCTTTACTCCAGAGTAAAAACTCACAATTTTTAATTTTTTAGGGACACCTGTTATTTAAATCGTGCATGCAACCTTTAATGTCTTTTTCACGAAAAAAAAGAATATGGTCCCTGCGGTCTGTAAATTACGATATTTTACCGTCATTTTCATGCAAGTTCACAGTGATTTCTAACAGGTTGTGTGTGTGAGTTGGGTGTGGTTGCGCCATCCCCCAAACTCGTTACATATATTTCTTTATCTTTTGGGATGTTCTTCCGTGACATCACATGACTTGACAAATCTGTATACCAGTATTTAATCGCACTTCACTTTTTCACCGATTGTATTTCCCCAATACTTTAGATGCTTAAATGGGACGCCATTGAATACGTTGAGGAAGATGGTGTGTTCTATACACAGGCAGTTGGATCTGGGGGTTAGAGTGATTGACCAGAGAGGTTTCGTTGGATAAACAACTATAAACGCTCCCAGTAAGTATACTCTAAAAAATAAGACTAAGGAGGGGTTCAAGAGGTTAACCGTCTGATCAAAGTCTGGGATGGATAATAAACTAAACCTCCTCGTAAGTATTACAATAATTAAATAAGACTTACGGACTGCACTAGGGGTTGGAGTGTAACTTTGATCACATATTTTAAGGAAAAGAGATCCGCGGATATTTAGGTCCGTATGCACAAAAAGTTAGCAAAAAGACTACAAAAAACAGACCAACTGACAAGCAGGGCACCTAAGGTGGATCAAAAAGACACACAAATGAACTTCACAACAATGGCGCAAAAAATTTACAACACTAATAATGAGAATGGCAACACCCCTAGGGGAGACCACAGAACCACACACACAAAACTATACAAAATTAAAAACCGACGTTTCGGAAACATAAAACTTTATTTTCAATGTAAAAAGACCATAAGGTCTACATGTAAAAACAAGCGTAGGCCCAGCACACGGCAAGAGCCTAAATGAAGAAAACAAGCTGCACGCTCAGAGGGGAGAAGAAATCAAATATGAATAAGAAGAGGATAAACCAGATAACAAAAAGAGGAAATCAGATTAGAGAAATCGAGGTCTGGACAGCCAATGGCCTAGAAGCCAAGAAAAGTATGGTAGGCCATTGATCAAAAATAAAAACAAGAATAATACAAAACACCGGAGGAAAAGATTTGAAATATTCAAAAATCTAAAACCTGAAAAAATAGACGGACCACTGTTGACAAAACTCAACAACTCCTTAACTGCATGGCCCACCTAAGTGGGACGTCCAGGCGGTATTAACATCTCCACGCATTAACTCCCGCTCCCAGGCCATACAGCAGTGTGCCAAGCAAGCCAAGGTGATCCAATTTCTGAAAACACAAGTATTAAAAGCTAAAAATGGGGGCTGCGAAGAATATCGAGTAGCCTACTCAATGAAACCAAACGCTGATATTTATTCCCCTAGGAGCAGAAGTTGCCAACTTTTCAATCCACTTAGTCTCAGATCCTGCCTCTGGTAAAGATTTTTACTGCCAGGTCTATCAATGGCTAAATGGTGATATCTTCAGCAGTGTGGTTGGCTTGATTAAATGCGGTCAACAGGGTTTTATCTCTTTTGATGGTTGGTGTCACCACGCTTCTGAAAATATCCTGATTGAGGTCCCAAAATGCCTGAATTGCTTATAACATCATGTATCTCTTGTTGTGGAATGTCAACTACTTATCTAAGTTGTTCTGTATTAGTGGAAAGGGTGTTGGGGTGTTAAAACAACGCTTTAATAGCGACGAATTTTAAGTTTTGAAAAGCGTGGTCTCTGAAGTTATAGAAATCCCACCAATTTAAAGCATCCAAATCATTAATTGAATTGTTGCTACAAAAAGTCCGTGTACGTATTACTCTATCTCTTTTAAGATGCGAAGACCACCGAAAATGTATATAGAATTGACTTTCATATGCTATAACGTGGGCCTGGCTTCCATCGATTTGAACGGCAGACCGTCGTTTGCAGGGAATGGGCACAATAGCAAGGTCGTTTTGCCTATTGTTATTTGTGAAGCCCATTAAATGCACCCTGCCACATTTTTTAGTGTGACATTAGCAACTTGGGGTGGACCTGCCGACTAACTGTCGCCCCCATACGGGCATCCCCATTTTTACAATTGATCAGATACACAACATTGTGACTGGCAGTTCAGAGACTGTCTGATAATAAACTTTTCCCCAGTAACATGGCTGGTAAAACTCCGTCCCGCAACAGTATGTTGAATTGACCCATTGATGCTGATGTTTACAACCAGCACATTTCCCACCAGGGTGAGCCTTTCTCCAAAG